>WTSP01019239.1:131120-159181 GCA_025331215.1 Actenoides lindsayi | reverse complement strand
GGGGCTTCCACCACCTCTCTGGGCAACCTGTGCCAGTGTCTCACCACCCTCCTGGGGAAGAAATTCTTCCTACTGTCTAACCTGAATCAACCTCTCTCTAGAATCATCTCCTAACGTGTGTCAGCAAGTCTGCTAAAAGTTGCTTTGGTTGCGAGGAGGGCTCTGTTTCCTTGATTAAATTTATCACAGGTCTAGAATTTAAAGGATTTTTTTAAAAAAAAACTTATAAGATTATTTTTAAATTTAGTAGAGGGAAAACAAAAAGACCAAAAATGTTTCTTATGTGAAGATCCAGGCGTCCTTGCTGACAATAGTTCTGGCTGGGCAGAGGAGAAACACTCGGAATCAAATCTTTTTGTTGCTTTTAACGCTTAAAAATGTTTTGACACTTCTCATCATTCCTTTAGAAATGTTTCTTATCACTGATCTGCTCATGACAGACAGGAATGGAGTCCCTTCCAGACTGTGCCATGAGTGGAGAAGCGTTGGCTCACGGTACTGCCGTGGCAGAGACTTCCACTGATACCCAGTTGCCTATTCCTTTCCGAGCACTCTGTAACCTTGCTGAACAGTTAAATATAGCAAGTGAATCCCACAATTAGCTTAACTTTTAAATCTCCTTCTCGACGATCTGATGTTGATATAACAAAAAAATATTCCTTCTTTCTAAAAGCCAGGGAAGTGTATCTGTGTTTTCTTCCCTTTCCTCCCTCCTCCCCCTCCGTTCCCCTAAGACTACAAAGGCAACTGGCTAATTTTGGTAGGTAACTTGAAATGCTGGTGTTGGGAAATGGCAAGTAACCTAGTTAAGCAAGTTTGGGTATGTCAGTGGGGAACAACAGTCTCTTGATGGCATTTTAATTAGTACCTCTTTAAGGTAATAGGTTCCCTTCCTCGCTGTCCCTCTGGAAAGATACTCCTAAGTTGACCATGAAATAGCAAATGACTAAGTGTACTGACAGAAGCATTACAAACCCAGCACACTCATCATCAGCAAACCAGTCTTGTGTCATTTTGTGGGTGTCTAATTGGCCCGGTGTAAAATACCAAATTAAGCCTGAATATTCAGATTAGCAGACTAAAATAGCCTCTCCCAGAAGTTTATTCTGTTCTCTGGTATTTTTGTCCTATTTTCAACCTTTCTAGAGGTGACACATCCCCGCTCAGCGTTACTGGCTGCGTATTGTCAGTCTGGAGTACTGGTGCTCCATCTGTGAGCTCCAGCTAGCAGCAGCTACTGTAAATCATAGAGATTCATGACAAGGCTGTGAAGTTTTCTGAAGGACAAATTGCAGTATCTGTGTAGAAAATTACTTCATCTAGTAACCAGGAGCTTGTCAAAAGGTGTTGTAGTAGCGTCGCTGGGCGATGCTTTAACCACTGTGACACAAATCTATAGAAGCCACACATGCATTCATGGACGTTTTGCAGCTCCTATCTTCCTTATGCATTTACTTTCACGCTCCTGTGTGCACTTGTTGCCTCCAGAAGAGCTGAGCTGAGATGGAGCATGAGGCTGTTTGTGCACTCTTCCAAAGTTTTTTGTTTAGATTTGGGGATGGAGAAGGTTGAGTCACTCAAAAGCAGGTGGCCCCACGCTGCTCCAGGCTGTCAATGCCTCAGATGGGAGGGACAAAAGCATAGTGGGTCCAGCAGCTAAACAGCCATGGTCTGGAGGGTTTCCAGCCTGCGATGCCACGGGCAGGTTTGCTTTGTGGTGATGTCCTTGGAAACTCAAGCTGGCTGGTTTAGAGGCAGATGCAATTCAGATGTGCACCTTTTGCACAGGTTTTTGGTTTTGTCCCTGCTAATACTGTAGGTCTTGTGGGTCCTATGGGATGCAGTGGATGACAGCTCCCAGCCAGTGGATGCTGCCAGCAGCAGCTTCTGGGAGTCTGGGATCTAGGATGAGGTTAAGGGTGACCAGCTGGATGAAAAAGGTTAAGCAAAGGGACCTGTTCATCAGGATGAGGCACCAGCCAACTGAAGTAAGGAGCTGTCACTGTAGGATGTGGTGGGACAGGGCTTGGCAGATCATTGCTTGTGAATCAAATCCAGCCAAGCCTGGCTCAGTCAACATGAGTGCTGACGGTCAGAGCTGAGCCTACATATTGGGGGGGTGGGGGTGGGCTGCCAGTGCTGGCTTAGATGGAAAGAATGGGGGAAACTGGATGGGGTGAGCCTTGGGGCCTCCCTGTACAGCTTGTGCTTGTGCAACCATCCCCTTGAGTTTGGATAGCGTGCAGAGGCATCCTTGGACTAACGTGGATCTTCTCTAACATCCATCTGCAGTGAACTGTGCCTGGAGAAACTACTCTGCCATGTCCCTCAGTGAGCCTTGGGATGTCTCTGTGCCTAGCTTCATCCTCTGTGTTTCCAGCTCCTCACGTGGATTCTTGAAGGAGATGAGAAATGAAGCTGCTCCTAGAAATCCTGCTGCAGTTATATGTCTCCTCCCTTAACTAGTGGACTCATCCTTGCTTCTTTTTGGTGTCAGTGTTAGCATGCCTATTGGTGTTAAGGGGAAGTTTTTAGGCTTGTTTAGAAGAATCTCCTCCTCCTTCCCCGTGTGACACTTGCTGTGCACTGGGGAAGGATGTAAACCCACAGCTATTGAGTATTTAACTTCAGAGGCTTTTCATTTTACATGTTTCTGTCCCACCAAGAACCTGGGCTCAGTCCTGGACAGCACCACAGTGCAGGGGACGACAAGCACATCACAAAGGGTTTCTGTGCAGTTCCTGAAGCCTGTGCTAGGTGGGGCACTTGAAGTAATGAATCATCATTCTGGTGTTGGAATACCAGTTTACAGCCTGGTATGAAGACTGTGCCAGGAGAGAAGGGTGTGTACGTGTGTCTGCAGGCATCAAACCTCCTTGCTTGGGCTGCATTGCCATCCTGTGCAAGACTTGGATGTTTGTGTCCTTGGTGTGCCTGCTGGGGTGCTCTTGACAAGAGGAGGTGTGACTCCTCTAGGGCTGGCCCCACTCCAGATTTCCTGGAGCCCCAGATGTTCCCCCCAGAACACCCTCACCACCACTGAGTCCTTGCTGTTAATGCTTCTGGCACCAAATACAGATGGTGACTCCTGCTTCTTCCTTCCCCCTCCACCATGAAGGGGAAGGAAAGTGGGGGTGGGGGAGGGAAATATAAAGGCAAAACCTCAATACCCAGTGCTGGTAGGAGGAATTTCATCCTGCAGTGCTTGATCTGGGACAAACCTGCTTGCCATCACTCTGCCTCGGAGGGTTTTTTGGTGGTGATGCCTCCGACATCATGCCTGGCAGCAGCCAGTCTCTTCAGTTTGCTGCTCCTGAGATGTACTTTGGGAAAACTGTTGTTTTGAGCCCAGTTCACCGTAATGTTTCCACTTAGGGCAGCATTTAATTGCATGTTGGAGTCAAACTGAGATTGGGTGATGCTTAAAGAGAACATACAGCTGAGACCTGGATCTCATTTGCAGTCTGTAACTTCTCTTGCACCAAGCAAGACCCACAGCTGGGGCAGGCCTGATCCCTCTCTAATGCTAGCAGATGGACAGGAGGAGTGAAAACGGGGCTGACCACCCCTGCCAGGGCAGGGATTTGGATTTTGTTGATCCTGTTTGGCCTGCACCTCAAGAGTACCAGTGTGGTGCAGGCAGAAGTGACCATGCCCATCCAGCTGGACAGGTCTGTCCCTGGACCTCATCTTAGCTGAGGTGATTCCTCTGGACTGCCAGACGTGATGCTGGGTGGTGCCCAGAGAGGGACCAGAGCTGTGGCTTTTTGGGAGGAGGATGCAGGATGGGATGGAGGCCCACACACGGGCTGTGTTTGGGCTGTTGCGGGAATGAGCAATGCAAAGTAACCCTTCTTCCTTCTCCTTGTTCCACCACAGATTTTGTAGAGGGTTTATGTTGTTGACTTCCTTTTCCTAGCACAGTGAGAACTCCAGGTCCTCGGGGACCACGTGTGTGACAAAGATCAAAGGAAGGGTGTGGGGAAACATGGCTTTTCTTATAGGTCTCTACTGAGAAGCACTCCTAACAAGGTCTATTTGGCTCTTTTGTCAGCAGAGAGCGTAAGACACAAACGTAGCTTCGCTTTCTTCCAGTTTGAGTAGCCCCATGCTGTTTGGATCGACCCTGTGGCAACCGGTGAGGCTCAGCTTTGCCCATTGTATAGATGGGCTTCATACAGCTCCCTGCCAAGGAGAGGGACTTTTGCAATTGTGTCTTTCAGTTTTGGCATCTGGTGTCGGAAGCGTAGCCTGGTCATAACTATTTTCTCTACAGAGGGGCAAGCCCAAGAAAGCTTTCCAGCAAGCTCGTTTGCTTCCCCGGGGTTTTTATTCTCCCTTTCAACGAGTAATTTGAAGTAAGGCAGGCTGAGAGACCTCACACAACTCTGGTTGGAGAAAGAGTGTGCAATCCCCCCGCTGAAGCAGCGCTCCCTGAAAGAAGAGCCGCGAGCCTCTCTGCGCTCTGTCCCCCTGTCTCTTACCCTCTCACAGGAACTGAGGAGGCTTTCAGCGTTGTGGAGCGAGGCGGCGAAATAGCAACCAGAACAAGAGTGCCTCAGTCTCTCGCGCTCTATCTGGGGACCTGCTGGGCTATTATTAGCAGGGGATACCACAACGTGTTTAGTCAATGTTTGGAGAGCCTTGCCGAGCCGCGTCGCGAAGACGCGCGCGCTTCTCGGAGCCCCTTCTTCCAGCGCGCGCTGGAGGAGCCGGGGCGGTTCCCGCTTGTCAGCCCCTTTCCTTCTTGTCCGTGGCGGGAAATGGGCTCGCCTGGCTCTGGGGTCAAAGCTGAAAACCCTGGCTCTAATTCTTGGCAAAGAGAGTTTCTTTGCAAGGGGAGATGGGACAGCTGGGCTTCCCAGTGCAGAGGATGGGGTTCGGCGGTCCCCTGACACGCGCCTCCTGCGCTGGGGGCTGGAAGCTGCTCTGAGGGGTCATCCCGGTGTGATGCGGGGTGTCTGACTCCTGGGGGTCTCCGTGCAGCCCCCTGGTCCCCTCTCGGCACGGGAGTGCCCCGCAATCTCCCTTCCCATCGCTAGAGGGAGGGAAACTACACGGAATCCTCACCCCCCGCTCTCCTCTCCATCAGTCCTCCCGCTCCGGGCAGGGCAGCAAATGCTCTTCTAGCATGGTTGGGGTTGGGGTTTGGTTTGATGAGGAACGCCTAAAACTATGGTGTGTTGTTTCCCTTCGGTGGTATCAAACCAGGGGTTGTGCCCATCCCCGTGGGTTGCTGCGAGCAGCTTCTGGGAGCTCAGCATGGCCCAGAGCACCCACCTAAGGAGAAGACCCCCTTTGCAAGAGCAAAGCAGGCTGCCAACATCTCCATCTTCTGACCATGCTCCCTGGGGTAATTTTCTGTGGGAAGCGAAATCCCGGTGGCAAAGTCACATCCCAGCCCTGTGGTAACTAAACTGGTGTCTGAGAGAGCTTAACACAGGCCGCGGGGTGAAGGCACGTGCTGAACACCCAACGGTGATGTGCTTGTACCCTTCCGAGCTGAGGGGAACGTGTGAATTATCTCCCCAGAGAGGTATTTTGAAGGAGGATCTACCAGCTCTTGTACATCTTCTACCTTAATAATCTGTGAGGTGACCTTTGAGTGTGGCAAAATAAACCAAACCGTTTGAAAAAATGCAGTTTAAGGAAAGGCTGTTCTCACTCTGTAACATATATATTAAAAAAGCTAATTTAAGAACCAAAAAAAAAAAAGCTTTAACAAAAGCAAATGGTGATAGAAACTTATGGTTTTCTTGAAGCAGCGCACCACAGACACTTTGCTTTTCCTGTTTGAAAGCACAGTGATTTTGAAATTCACTTAAGAAAAAGATGATGACAATTTCAACCTAGGAATAGGAACACAGTTGTAAAGTCAATCTGTTCCCCTGGGAAGTATTAAAGACCATCTTTCATGCTTTCAGAACCCATTTCATGAAACCTGGTAGCACTTTACCAATCCTCCCTAGACTTGGGATCATGCAGAGTAGTTAAGGTCAGCTTTCCTAACCAGCATGGCATCAACCTAGTGTGTTTTTAACCTCATCTGCTGAGGGGCCCATCCATCTCCCCTGCAAGGTGTGAAAGGGTGAAAGCAGGAGTGGGAGAATATAGCACTGCAGGCAAGGGTGTTGTCATCCCTTAGGGGACTGTTGCTCCTGAGGGGATGGTCTTGAGGGATGAGAGTAAACTGATATATTGCTTTTTTTTTTTTTTTTTTTTTTTTTTTTTTTTAGTAATAAAAAAGTTAAGGCAAATAATGCATTGCAGCATGGGGATAATGAAAAAGAAGTAAAAGTGACCAAGAATGAACGTGACCGTGACTGTGGCTTGTCTCTTGCTTAAGCCTGAACAGAAAAAACCCCACGGTCATGAATTAAAAGTGCAAAGTCCCATGTGTGGATTTGTTTGGTATCTTTTATTTTCTTATTTTCACATCCAGGCTATTATATATTGCTGGAAGCAGTAGGAAACAAACAGAAAAAGTCCACACATTTTTATTATTTTGTTTTAAATTCTTTTCCCTTAATGAAACACAAATGGTGCAGGACTCTAGAAGAAAGATGAAACAGTAATGAGAGCTTTCTAATGTCTGACTTGGAGGTGGTGACACTGGGAACTATTTGGGTTGCTGTCAGGGAGGAAAAAGGACAGGGTAGAGCGATGTTGAACACATGCCCCCTTTATCTTTTGATGCTAACAGAGGTGTGCACATCCATACGCTGAAAGAAACGTGGCTTCTGGCAGGGGAAACAACCGGGAAAGGCTGAAGCAGCAGCAGGTCCCTGTGGGATGGGACAGGAGGGTGCTGGGTTGCTCCTCAAGCTCAGCTTTCCTCAGGGAAAGCCTCTCCTGGCCGCAGCGTCGGACAGGGCTGGCGGCAGTGGAAAGGAGACAATTTCCTTCATCAGAAGCCTGCCCGAGCGTTGCCGGCAGTCAAGAAGAGAGGATGGGTTCCAGGAGGGGGACGAGTGCCCGAGAGGAGGGTGTGCCAGGAAGATCTGGCTGGCAGCGGAGCAGCTGGCCTCTGCTGCTCGCTCCGATTGCCTGGCCCAGGAGGATCCTAATTACCGCGCAACTGCTGTCTCCGGAATCGCTGCGGCAGCAGCGGCGCGGGCCATAAGGCGCTGGAAGGGACCTGGATGCGGCAGCGGAAGATTATTGGAGTCACTGTGCTCCGTCCTGGCCACTAAGTCATGCAAAACCTACCAGATGTCGGGGAGAAAGAAATGGGTCATCCTTGGCGCGGGCTCGTGCAAAGAGTGTCACTGGTGGCTTGCATCAACAAGGTGATGGCCGGAGAGGCTGGGCTGCACCCCTCTGGAGGTGTTCCTGGGGAGAGCCTTGGGCTGCACCCCTCTGGAGGTGTTCCTGGGGAGAGCGTTGGGCTGTACCCCTCTGGAGGTGTTCCTGGGGAAAGCCTTGGGCTGTACCCCTCTGGAGGTGTTCCTGGGGGAAGCGTTGGGCTGTACCCCTCTGGAGGTGTTCCTGGGGAAGGTGTTGGAACTGCAGTGAGCCCACTTGGGCATTGGGAGCTGCTTTGCAAAGCAGCAGCTACTGCTGTGGCCAATGTCTGATGTGAGTAACCAAAGCTGTTCAGACGGCTCCCAGTGAAGGACTGTAACTGTGTCAGATGTTCCCCGTGTACCACTAATGATGGCCACTCACCCACCCCCACCAGCCCCTGACAAATGAAATCATCCTCCACAAAACCTGGGACCAGCAATTATCAAGTAAAGCTGTGATGAGCAATGAGGAAACTATGTTTTAGGACGTGAATGTTATTTTTGCTGGATTCCTAGTGTGTTCTCAAGGTCGGCCTTCTCAGATATGATTTGGAATCAAAAGAGTAAGCTCGGGCAACAGGGGGGTGCATCAAAGCGGATGTGATCTCTGTGTTATGGGCAGTTTGTTGGCACTCTGAAGTTACTGCTTCTGCCCGTTGCATTGAGGGTCTAGGGTGGAAGGTGCTGCCACCGTTTCATCCGCGAGACAGAAGCATCAAAGAGCACTACGACACTTTAGGGAAGTGCTCCCTCAGAAGAAGACTGTGAAGCATTAAACTGCATCTTCGAGTTGCAGCCCAAGTGGAAAGCCTGGCACTTAGTCCCCAGATAGGAAGAAGGGAAGGGGGGGTGCAGGTGAAGGGTTATTCCCTTCATCCTCCCACTTGCTTCCCAGCAGGGCAGAGCCCCCGGCCCCTTCCCCGCGGGCTGTGCCCGTCGCGCGAGTTTCTCCCCCGCACCGGACCGGGATCGCGTGCGGTGGGCTCACGGGGAGCTGGGGCGATGCCGGTGATCTGAAACGTTGCTGGGTGACTCACAGCCGCTTTATCTGAGGCTGTTCACGCTGTTGCAGCTTTTCGTGCCGGTGACGATGTGGCGGAGAAGGACGGAGTGAGAGGGGGATAGCGTGGAAGTGGGAGGCCATGCCAAGGTGGTTAGCTATTTTGCATTGGCATCTGATGGTGCTAATCAGTAACGATGTACTTTGGAAGGTGGCTTTGATAACCTGCTTTAATAATTTAACCCTCCTCGTATTTTCGGATGTATAATTTGCGCGGGGATTACAACCTGACTCTGCTGAGGTGCCTCTGGTTTCTGCCACAGCAGCAGCCTTTGAATCAGCGAGCGTCTGCTCTTGCTGCTTAATCTCTGAGGCAGCCAATTTGGGGACAGAAGGAGTTTTTACTTTATCTGCTCCAAACACACTTGTACTTTATTCCTTTGTATTGGAAAAACAGAGGGGGGGGCGAGAGGTAGGAAAAAAAAAGAGCTGTGTGTGTGAGCACGTGTGTGTGTTTATATAGTAGGGGAGACAGAGACAAAACTGAACAAGTGTGGGAGGGTGAGAACCTTTATTGTGCAACAAACTGATGGCACCAAATATGCTGCGTTTGTTGTGAGTTAAAAGGTTTATACAAAGATTTTCTTAGTAGTGCCTAAGATCTTAATAGGGTAATTAATCTTTCTAAGTGTTAGTGCCAGATTATGGGATCAGCTATTACCCCTGGCTACAGAGTTCTCCTTTGTGTGTTGCTACGACCAGGACTAAGTGATGAGACTACTCCATTTGCCAAACAAAGATATGGTTGCTGCTAGCTTGTTTATGTCTGAAATGCAGTAAGAGAAGGAGGCACCATTTCCTTGGGAATATTGGTGCTCTTTAGAATGAGCCTTATTAAGAGAAGAAGGGGAGGAAGCTCTGTAGAATTTGCAGAGCTTTATGGAGAAGTGCATATATACTTTAAGAGGCATAATGGTGAGTTGCTTGGTTTGACTATTATTTATTTTTTTTCCAAGAAGGAAAATAAATAGATAGCTAATGTAATTGTAAGAAAGCAGCTGCAGGAATAGATAAAAAGAGGTTCCTACTTAAAAACTTCTGTAACGAATGCAGGAGCCAAACATTTTAGTTGAGGAATTAAAGTCCAAGTTTTACTGCAGCAGGAGAGGGTAGGACGTAGAGGACATGGGAGAATTTTCCGAAGAATTAGGCTTGACTCACCCTTTTGAATAAACAGGCTTGAGCAAAATCTATTGGTTGTTTTATTTAATAGACATAAGATTTATATTTATTTTTTCCACTGTCATTGGAGTGGGAGGGTAGAGAGGAAAAAGTGCTGCTTTACCCAGTGGTTGTCACTGCTGAAACAACTGGGTCATCCTGGAGAAACGTCTGCTTGGCCGAGTTTTGACATCTCCTGTACTGCTGAAGGAGCAACCTCTGATCAAGGTCCATATAAACTACTCTGTCTGCAGCATTTAGTCTGGTCTAGCAAAGGCTAGAGAATATGAATTAAGCAGTGATAAAGGAAAACTCCAACTCCAGGCTTTACTATACAGCTTGCTTGAACCTAAGATTGCTTCCAAGCCATCCCAGAAGCAGCCGCGTGCGAGTGGCTGTTGGTGTGTGGGTGACTCTGCTTCACGTACGACAGCGCTCGTGAGGCTGTCGTGTTGAGGTGAACTGCTCTGGGCTGGTTCAAGGTGCTGCCACATCAGGGTAGACTTTCTTCTAGGCATTGGGTGGGAGGACACTTGCACAGGTTTCGTGGGAGGAAACCTTTGCTACGTGGCTGGAGAGCTGGCCATTTTGCAGAGAAGTGGGGAAAAGAGCAATCAGGAAGGCTGGGGGAGGAGGAGGAGTCTTGGCATCTCTTGCCTTGCTGGTACCACTGATGCTGTGCCACAAACCCTCTAACAGGGTCCTTCCTTTTGAGGGCAAGTTCCTGTTACGGGGTCAGCCGGGGGACCTGTCTCTGCCTGCTCATCCCTGTGGCAACCATGGGTCTGTGTGCTCTCTTGCCTTGCCCCCCGTGTAATGATTTACAGCGGAGCAATGATGAAAAGAAAAAGCTGCAGAACCTGTTTCGTCCTCTTTTCAGTCTCCGTGGCAAGTTTACATTTATACAAGGCTTGGGGGATCGAGGGAGAATTCTGAGACGGTGCCAAACCACCACAATAAAGTCACAATGCTCTGGTTTGGCATGGGTTGCAGAAGCTTCCCTGTGGGCATGCTGGGTGGATGTAGGATTGAAGGGGGCGATCAACCAAGCCTTGTAGATGTTAATTCCAGGTGGCAATACGTGCTTGCCTGGCTCGTCCCTAGGCTGAGAGGATGAAGCAAGCCGTTGGTCTGGTAGGGCTCTGGACAGCCCTGAGCAGCTCCTTGCGGTCTCTGTACAACGCTGAGCAGCTTCTTGCGGGCTCTGCTTGGCTTCCACGGTGGCAGCTGCTGCTGGCTGGCCGTGTGCTGGGTCCCAGGGAGGTGTGTGGCACTGGGAGGCCTGTCCTGGCCGGCTGCTCTGGGGAAGGTGCTGCTTAGCTGGTGCTGGAGAGCTCAGCGGTCCCTCCCGCAGAGCTGTGTCAGGGGGCTGCCCACGAGGGCAGAAAATGAGGGTGATGCTGATCGCCCGTACCTGCTGCACTGCCATCACCCTGGCTTTGAGTAGCTGGTGTATGCCTTCTAGAAACAGAGTGTTTAACTGAGGACAGTGGATTCCTGGCTCTGTCCTGTAGTTCCAGCACCTGTAGAGCCTCTTCTCCCACACCTAGCACAGATATTTTTCACTCTGTGATGCTGCAAGATGTGCTGTTCTGTAAGCAGATGTCTTCATCGGTCAAATTACCTTTATAGGTTTCTGCATTCAGTATTTGGGATTTGTCATTTCCTTTACAAATCTGTTTGATTCGAGAGACGATATGCAACACAAGATGCTGAAAACTCTGACAGAAAGTCTTTGAAGACAATTACAGGTACCTTACCACAAAGAAGCTCTGAGGGTTAGGAGAAGAAAAGAACAAACCAAACCCTATGCAGAGTTAAGAGGACCTGGTTGTAGCAGAGACCTTCCCAAGTGGAAAATTCACATCCAGGAAATACAGAATCCGAGGTCCATGCCAATAAAACATCAACTCTGCCCCCCTGGAGCTGGTAGTGCTCACTAGGAATTATCTGCAGCCACTCCAGCTGCAGTCACTGTATTAGCTGGAGCAGCACTGAGCGGTGGGAGGATTAGCTGGAGTTTGGCAGAGCTCGGAGGATAACGGGAAACAAAACTCAGGGTGGGTGAGAAGAGAAGCTGAATGCACATACCTGTGTGTGCATGTGCATGCAGAAAGGAAACCAGTACCTGTGTGCTGGGGCAACTTGGAAATTCCACTTCAGGACTGAGATGCAGTAAGGAGAAAAAAATATCTAGAAATAGGGATTTAGTGGCAGCAAGGCGTAAGATAATAGTGAGTTATGGGTTTAGTGCTGGGCTGAGGGGCTGCTCTAGGCTGCAGAGCTGGGTGTGGGGTAGGTGTGCACAGCTCAGTTTGGTACAGCAGACCTCTGGCACAGTCAGCATTGGCAAAAGGGAGGTGTTGGATGTAGTCATCAGTGGGCATCCCCCTTTCCTTCCATCTACAGAGTGTGTTAGAAGGGAACTGAGGTCAGGGGACAGTTGTTCAGCTGAATTTTCTTATTTCCAAAGGATTGCTTACCCAGAGTGGTACGTGTTATTGGGCAGCCCAGACGTTCTGATCACAATGATATCTGTCAGTGAATTTCTTAGGTTTATTTATTATTTATAGAAATGCTTGTGGGTTGTGTGGTTTTGTGGGTTGTGGGGTTTGTTTGTTTGTTTAGTTTTTTTTCTTGTTGAATATAGTGGTGACTTAAGCAGCTGAAGTTAACATATAGGTATTTATTTGATAGATGTATCACTAAAGAGGAAATAGGGTGTGTTCTTTGTTGTGTAACAAAATCAATGTTGTTACCATGGAATGGAAGTTCTAGTCGTGCTCTGAAATATCTAGGGGCTAGAGGAAGGGAATTCAAACCTGTTGTCTGTCTCTCCAGGTCTTCAGTATTTGCTCCTGTGGCAGCTGTAACAGCTTGAAGTATCTTGCCCGATACACTCAAACATCTCCCCTTATCCTCTCTTTTTGGCATACCCATAACATTAGGAGACTGACGCAACGAAGCGCTAACATTATTTCAAGAAGTAGCTTTAAAAAAAGCCCCTGGGAGAAAAGTGACTTATTAACAAGTCATGGGACTTTGGTTTGCCTCAGGCAAGATTTTCTAACTCTTGCTCTCCAAATCAGTCGCTATAATTACACCACTTCCCAAACAGAACAGAACAACGTGGGAAATCCATCTAATGTAGTATCATAGGGCTGAGCCTTGGAGCAGAACAAAATGGCTTATTGGAACATAATAGTAAAATAGGTGTGACTGCAGAACAGCAGGTCAAAGCAAACCCTCAGACGACTAATTAATTCTTACTATCCTACTTGTTCTATTTCATCCTTAGGTATTTAATTACACAGTTTTCCTTTCCTCTTGTCCTAACATACACCACAAGGTAATTTTTTTTTTTCTTTGAGCCTTGGAAACAGTAGAACTTGAGTGCTTTATTGGAGCTAATTTCTAAAAATAAAACTTTCAAAGGTTTGAGTAGCTGTAGGACCAGACTTTGTAATTACGGCTCTGTCTGGAGGGTAGAAGATGGATGAGGGTGTCCTTGTGCTGGGTGCTGTACCCTGTGTGTTAAGGCAGGAACTTAAAAGCAGCAGAGCCCTGAGGAGGCCCACGATCTTGTGTGTGACCTGCAGCCCTTGTTTGCAGCTGATCCCATCCTTTGCAGTGGGTTGGGTGCAAGCTGCAACCTCAGCGTGGTCCCTAGCTGGGGATGACAGACTAACCTTTTTTTGCAAGGATGTGTGCTAAATGTAGTAAATGCTGCCCCCGTGTTACTAGCCTGGAAAAATACATCCCAAGTGTTTGCTTTGGAAAAAAAAACAACCCCAACTTTCCCTGCCCATTTAGGTGCTTACAATGTTCCTGTCATTTTAGTCTTCAGACGCCTACTGTTCCAGCAACTCGGCTGATAGCACAGTGAAATGTAAATCTCTCCCAAGCATTTTCTTCCCTCGGGCTAATAGTTAGTCTAATAATAGTTTGACTCCTACCATCACAATAACTCTCTTTAGCCTCCTCTTACTACGCATCTTATAAAGATTTCCTCTCCTCCGCGGTGATCCAAAATGCCTTGGAAGAAGTGTAATGGTGCTGAATCGGTGCCTTAGGAGGCTTATTTCTCTCCCTGCAGACCTTTCCAGGCTTAAATGTTTCTTAGGTTTGACTTAAACTCCAGCAAGACTTAACCCTCCCTAAGAATGCACACCCCTGGCAGGTTTCTGTTAACTTTCCCCCTTTTGAGTTAATATTTTCCTTGTTAGTGTTTTTCCACGAGATCTTTTTATTTATTTATTTAGTGCTTTTACATCAGCCCTAAATGATCTTCCTCTTAGTACAGGAAGCTGGCAGCAGTCAGTCTGCAGCCTTTGGATAGCCAGCTAATTAAGGGAAAAGCAGGTGTGGATGGATCTATTGACTATAAATAAGTGCCAAAAATTCAAGTTATTGGTCCGTGAGTGTTAGCAGGTGGAGCACTGTTTTTATACCTTCAGTGGAGAGAAAAAGAAGGCTTAGAGGAAATGATTTTCTTTTTCTTTTTCACCATTTAAAAGCTCTTCAGGAATACAGTATGCCTGTTCTCACAAAAAAAAAAAACCAAACCCAACAAAAGTCATTGTCTTGTATGAGATTAGTCTTGAAGACAAATACAGGTGCTGCAGGGGCTCTTACTTCCATTGACCTGGGCCGTGTGATGAACTGGATGGTCTGCAAAGAAATAATTCATATTCTCAGGCTGACACTTTGAAAACATAGCTCACAAGTGACTACAGATGTTAGTGCCCGTTGTTCCTTCGCAGTTCTGTTTATTTATAAACTTTCCCTGCCTTCCATCAAATGCTCAGAATGTTCTAATCTGCAAAAAGCCTCTTCCCTCAGTGCTAAAGAAAAATACAGTCTATTGAACAAAGTATTATGTAAGGGAGTTTGTGTCTAAGAATATACTCTCTCCTCACACTGACTTCTCCTCCTCCTCCTCCCCAGTTTCTGTACTGGCTTTCTTCCTTTGTGCTGGATTTAGTAATTTACTCAAACGCTTGTAAGCAGGGGGTGTTTTTCACCAGGGTGCAGTGGCAAGAGACCCCAACAGCATTTCCCAACGTGTACAAAACACAGTAAAACACCTCCAGGGTAGCATAGGAGAGGATAAAACCACATAGAACAGCCACCTACTTACTTGGCTGGTTTCATTACTTTTGATCTGACTGATAGAAAAATCTTCTTCATGGATATGTATTAATCTTTTATGGGCTGTGTATAAATTTAAATGCAAGCAATAAATGAATGCCTCTTTTGAAGATTATATGTGCTGATCTGGGAAAGGCACAATGAGAGAAAAAACTCAGCATTCCAAACATACACATTGCTTATATTTTACAACTCGGGGGTTATCTGACCAAGCTAACAAGTGTTGATCTGGAGTAGTAAGGAAGGGATCTAGTGGTCTAAGGTTTTTGGGAGGCACTGCTGGTTTCACAGACTTTAATTTCTGAATGTGTCTTGAAATTAGAATGGGACTTTTTTTTTTTTTTTTTTTTTTTACCTTTCTCCTTCTTTTCTGCCCCTTAAATACTCAAGGTGGGCAGGGGAAGGGTTTCCCAGGTTCAACTGATCATTAGCAATGAGTGTCGTTCTCAGGGCACTCAACCATGATGTGGCAGAACACGAGCCCTCTGCTCTGCCTGCCAAGCTATAGGACACTGACTTGGGAAGGGGAATGTTTATAACTTGTCTTTTGCCCCTGGTTCCTCTTTGTACAGATAATGAGATGCAGTGTCTGGGATGGGATAACCAGTCTTCCCAGCTAAATAAACTAATTAGTCTCTTTGCCTCTTAATGAATCTATACATATTAATTGAGAAGTAGAACGGCTCCAATAGGAGAGACTCAAGGAAAAAAATTTTTCTTGGAATACCCTGCAGCTTGCCTGATGGTTACAACTTTTTCCTGATGGTTAGAGACCCGGGCTTAATTTCTTTGAATCAGGTGGAGGGAAGAAAAAAGTCTCTGGGGTGAATAGCCTGGTCACTAGGCTGTTGCAGGTAAAGAGAGTGGTCCCCTTATGAAGGGTGTGTGTAGATCTTTACTTCTTACGTTCATTCATTGCAGGTATCTTAAGCACATACTTTTTCAAATTGGAGCTGAAGAAAAAGATTGGCTTGTACTTGTTGACTAGGCAAAGGAAATATAAATTTTAAAAGCTGTTTTAGATCAAGTGACATATTTCTTGTCCTTGTACCACCCCAACAATATTTGTTTTGTTTGACAGAGGAACAAGGAATCAATTATTGATGTAATTTTATTGAGGTTCTTTTTAAAGCAGGCCGACCTTATGTGCTTTCCTGTTTAACTCTCGGGAACACTCATGTTTTGCCTTATAAAAAAAAATTGTCACTAGAATAAAAAAATAATACTAGTAATAATAAAAAAAAGACTTGAAGATAGCTGGGTAAGCATTGGCTGTGAGTACAGACAGAATCCATCCTGCTGCTGAAAGCTGGCTGTGAAATGGATGCTAAAAATAAACCTCAACTCTAAAAGTCAGTTCTGACAGACCTGGGTCCTGCTTCTCTGTGTACCGTAATTTGCCACAATCTGTGGGCTGCTGTTGCAGTAAATTAGGTTCCTGATACTTACTGTTAATGAGTCACTGAATAAATACATCTGTATAAATTAGCCCACAATTCGCCTGTTGCAAAAATAAAGTGTTTTGATTTTCTGTGTGAACGTCATGGCAAGCATTGTACCCATGTAGTTGTGCTAGATACTGAAGGCATTAACCTGTGGAGAGAGAAAGCGGCCGTGAACCGGTACGTGAGCGGTGAGCGATGGGATGGAGAGTCAGTTCCTGTGCCCCATCCCACTAAGGGGGAATGGGGCCGTGCAAGGCAGTGCAGGGAGGTCAGTCTGTGGATCTGGAGAATCAAGAGCTCCAAGACCAAAGTAGGAAATGTTCCACTCTCAGAGCATTTTACAGTTCAAGTCTGAGAAGATGTAATAGCACTTGGAAGGAAGACAATGAAACCACCGACGAGAACTTGGGTTTATATAGGCCAGGTATTTGCACAGTCACAGGAAATGACTCCTGTGCTTCTCTTGTGGATTTTTCATCTCCAGGTGTGGTAGTCCAAGTGCTTTCAAGTTAAGAGTCTGGAAAAGATTCAACTACTTGTTGTTTTGGGGTTTGGTTTTTTCGGTGAGAACACCTTCACTCCTATGTAGTGACTTCAGTTTAAGATATATGGCAACAGAAATGAATTTAACGCTCATTCCTTGCGAGCTGGGTAGCACCTTTACCCGTGGAGCTGTGCTTCAATACAGGGCTTAACGATATCACATCGGTCTCCCTGAAATGGCTGTTTGTGTTGGGTACTGGGTCGTTTCCAAGGGCTGCAAGGAGTTGTCTGTCTGCTGGCACTAGACATGTGACCTCACTGAAATGTCTCCCTCGATATCTAGAGGCTGCGACGTGTCATGCTGATATGTGTTTTTACCTTAACACTCACTCAACAGCAGCTCTCAAATGTGACAGAGCTTTTCTAATGCATGGGCATCCAAGGAGATGGATGCCTGTGTAATGTTACTTCTGTTTGTCTAGCTGGTCTGATAAAATGAGTATCCTCACTGCAAAGTTGTCACGAGAGTGGCTTGTGATGGCATGCAGGATTACGAGCCTCGGTCTATCCCACCCAAGATACGTGTCTCCCATGATGTGCCGTGGCAGCGTTTATTCTGGAGCTGACTGACCGTACGTAGGGCGCGTGAAAGGAGGAGTCACTTGTTTTGCTTGGTCCCGAGCGATGGAGTTTGCGGGAGGCCAGGATGAGTGTGTGGGAAGAGGTACTCGGGGTCTGCCTGAGGTTGGAGCACGAGCAGGGGAAATTGTCAACACGGCGAACCTACAGAATACTTAGTAATTTCTAGGGTCGTTTTGGTGGCTCCTTTGTGTTGGAGATGCCTTCGAAAGCACCTGGCAAAGCTTTCTGTCTGCTCGGTACTGTTCCGTAGGGGTGGTGTTTGCTAGGCAAACAGACGTGAGATTTTTCTGCAGCCAGCTCCCCTGCCATCAAGCCCGTTCCTCGCTCGTGGGCACAGGACACCCTGGAGTCTCGGTACGGCACGTGCAGCTGGTCAGCCTGGTTCGGAATTTCCTGACTGGCTGCCAGCCCAGGGAGCCCGTGAGCCCCGCGAGAGGATGCGCTTGTCGGGATCCACCAGTGACAGAGGACCAACCACACACGGGAATCTCACTCCAGTCTCTGTCTTTCATGCTGTGGGAGGAGAAAGTCAAAAGATGTATGGAAAACACAGAACGCAGTGGCAAACCATAAGCTGACCAGGAGAAAACGGGGAGAGGAGCAGGGAGAGGAGGGCTATTGCAGCTTGATTGCTTTTTATGTTTAGATTGTGCTTCTCTGAAAGGCTATTTTATAATGAAACACTAATTCCAAAGCTATTTTACATCTATGGTGCATATATACATAGATATGTACACAGAGATACCTGCACATGCTCTACCCGACCCAGGTCAGCTGGATTCTGCAGAGGGGTGTACAAGCTTCTACTGGCTGGGGCATCCATAACTCCTATTGCCCAGAGGTTCTCTTTTGCCCAGCCAGGCTGATGTCTCCAGGGTCCTGCTCTGGTCAAGCGGAAGAGAGGAACTCCTCCCAGGTGCCATCTAGAGCAGCAGAGGTAGATTTTATAGACATTTTTTCTTTTTCTGGTAATTTCTCCATGGGACAGCTTTTCTCTCAACAGTGATGGCCAAGGCTGCTGGGAGCCTGAGCGAATGCCCTTCCCAGGGAGCTGTGACCTAGGAGAGGCCAAATTGGGGTTTGGGTTCTGGGGTGTATTCTTTGGTGGAGTCTTTTATTTTTATTTATTCTTGTTGTTGTTTTGTGGGCTGTTGTTGTTGTTGTGGTCGGGGTTTTTTGTATGTTTTGGGGTTTTTTTGTTTATTTTTGTTCGATTTTTGGTTTTTTGGTTGGTTTGGGGTTTGGTTTTGTTTTGTTTTTCTTTCAAGAACTGTCTTTAAGCCTCTAGACTCCCACTTCAGTGTTGAAAACAGACGCCTGGCTTTTAGCAAGAGTGGAGGGCTCCCAGCTCTCCCACAGCTGCCAGCAGTGAGACCCAGAGGGGCTGTCCCATTTGCTGCAGGACAAGCTGGGACCTGAGCCCTGCTTGATTCGCTCGAAGCTTTGGCTCCATTTCACAGCTCTTCATGGAAATGACTCCCCGTTCTGGGAGGAGCTTGGTCTCTTTCTCAAATGATAATGCAATCCAGACATGAATTGGCAGAAATGTCATGAGACTTATTACTTTTGCGTATTTCCAGCGTGAATGTGCTCAAAATATCCTGAGAAAGGCAGCCTTGGCATTTCTTCTGATGAACTGACACTGACCTGATGGTTTATTGTGGTTTCTTCCCCAAAAGACAGTTATATAGGAAAGAAACTGAAGGATCCCTTTCCCATCCCTAGCTTGTTTTCCAGCTGTACCAATATTAAAACTACTATTTTCCCCCACTGTATTTTAATAATTGCTGCTCCATCAAAGGTGACTGAACACCACCTTTAAGCATATACTGACCTTGACTTAAAACCTACCATGTGAATGTCATGTATAGCAGGCATTTCAGGAGGTTTAGTGCACCAGGTAAGAGAGGACAAACAGAAAAGTAGCACAAGTTTTTGGAAGGTGTAAGGTATGAAGCACTGAAGGGCCAGATCTGTTGGGTTTTTTTTCCAGTTGGTGGTTGTTGGGCAGCTACATTTGCTATCTGTCTGCCCTACTCTTGGCCAGGCTCCTCTCCACCAAGGCCAGGGATGTCTGTCATTCCTGGATGTCAGTCCTCAGCACCAGAGCAGCTTGAGAAGAAGCTTTATTCCTGTTTCTGCCTCTCCCAAACACTCCTCAGTGACAGTGGCATGCGTGTCACCTGTGGAGTGCTGAGCTGCTTATTCCATGGAGGAAAGCATGGGAGAGAAGCAGGTGAGCTTCATGATACTGGTTCTGGGCTAGTGGCTGGGTTGAGCCAGTGGTTCATTGATGCCTGATACTAAGTCAAATGTGTCATTCTGTAAAGTCACTTTATTTTTAAAATAAGCCCAGCTTAGATCTGTTGGTAATATCTGGCCATGGTCCTTCAGAGAGAGTGGAACTGCTGCACACTTGCTCAAAAGGCCATCAGTTCCAGAGCTGCAGAAGCACTCTGCTGGTAAAATATCACAGCATGACAGGTACATTGCAAATCAATACTACAGGAGAGTTTGAAATACAGCGGGTAGAAATATTTACAGACCATGAAGATTCAGAAATATTGCTGGCATGGTTGGGGGGGGAATCAATACATGAAGGTAATTATGGAATGCCACCGCCTTCTGAGGCAAGAAATATAGGTCCTTATCCTACCTTAATAGCAGTTAACACGGGCCTTTGTACAGTTTCACTAAAACCAGAGGTAAGTTTAAGGGGTTTCTGTTCCTCAGCTGAGTTGTCTAGCTGGAGCCAGTATTAGATTATAGAAATGGGTCCCTTCTAGCTATTTTAAGGGGGGGAAAAAAAAAAAGATTAAAAAGTTCTGGAAAGCAGGAAAAATCTGAGATGATAAGTGGTTGGAGAAAGAAATGTTTAAAATGCAGAAAACGTAAAGATTGTAACAGCAGATCCCCAAATTTTCATCTCGATCCAGGTTTGATTCTTGAAATGCAAGGATCAAAATGAAGCATGTAGTTTAGGATTTCTTTTTTCCTTGGATTTCCGTAGATGTGATTTAGTTTTCCTTATGCTAAAGCAGATGCAGGGAGGATAATGCTTCTGATGGTGTTTCCTATAGCCTCTGCTCATAGCTGCTGAGTGGATTTATGATTTTTTTTCCTGTCTTATTACTGAGATGTGAGTTAATATGTGGCCTGTCAGATATGTTGGAAAGACCCTATTTAACCCTGGGGAAGGAGAAGGCACCTCATCCTTGCATTGAACTTATGGGCAGGGTGCAGCTGGAGGCAAGCTGGCCTTGGCTGCTTCAATTGCTGAAACTCCTCTGAGCTGTGTGGTAACGTGGTCTGTGTTTGCTGCCAGGTTAGGTGCAGCCTGCAGAGGCCAGGATCCATGGAGCCAGCTCTGATGCCACAGACACGTGAGAACACAACAAAGAGCAGATTTGTGCCTCTTCCATTGGTCTGAATTTTCTGGAGCGGGGAGAAGATGGCCTTGACATCTCTGCTGAGATAAGCAAAGGGAGGTTTTAGAGTAATGTTCATTGGGAAGATGAGTGTGAGCTTAAGGAAGGCTTCCTGGCATCTCCAGCCTCCATGGCAGGGAGTGTTCTTGGGATAAAGCTGTGTCATTAAGGCAAGATGGAAATTGGGGATCCACTTCTGCAGGTGCTACTGACCCCACCGCTGGGGGAACGCGATGTTGCCGTGTGAGCTGTGGTATAAAGTATAAAACCTAAATAACCCATACCATCAGACAAGAGGAGAGGTCTCGGGGTGCTTCCAGCAGAGGCAGCAGCAGTATTTTCCATGGTGACAGGATTCTCAGAGAAACTTCTCTCATCAGAGCTGTCACTCTGGCACTTGATCCATCTGACAGCCCATCAGATGCTGCAGTGAGGTCACCTACCAGCTAGCACCCTGACACTGCCCAGTCAAGTTGGCACTGCTAGCTTGATCCCAAATGGTTCCTCAGAAGAGTGTTCTGAAGGGAAGCTGTCTCCAGAGGATGGAAAAGCCAAAGCTGCAAGGTGGACAGCCTTTGAAAAGAGGGGGTGAGTTGCAGGCATGTGTTGCACCAGGTCCCTTTCGATGGTAGTTGAACGAAGAGAAGTTGCAGCAGAACCTGTGGGTTTGGAAGCAGCTAAGGAGGAAGAGCCAAAAAATCTGGAGGCAGCAGAAGCTGAGCTTCTGCAAGCACCAGAGACCAGTCGACCCAGCCCAAGCATATTGTTACTGTTTTATTAAAAGGGTTGATTTGGAGAATGTTGTGTTTGCAATTCAGCATCATGCCTCGGAGCCTTGATTTCAAGCCTTTATTTATATGCTTAATTGTTGCTATGGAAATTCAATATTTAAAGAGGTAATTATTGCTGATCTTGTTGCATGTGTCCATTTCTGATGTCCAGCTGTTAGCTCTTTAGCTCCAGTCTAGCAGATTAATTACTACTATTGATTACTTTGAGCTTCTCTCTTCACACCTGCAGTCTGTGTAATTAGCTGGTGGCCTCCTCTGAAAATTAGGAGCAGTTTCATTCTGGCACCTTGCCATTTCTCAGCCATGTGCATTACACCGATGAACAAAAGCAAATCTATTTTAAATAGAGATATCTGGGCAATGAACTCTGTATTTCTGAACTGTCTGTGGATAACTCAAATTACTCTGTTAGCAAATATTGCACCCCATTGAAAGACCACCGATAGTAAAAATAAATAAATAAATTCCAAGCCACTGGCATTTATTCTGAGGACATGCTGTCCTGACTTCTTGAAGTTTATTTTCCATGGTGATTTCTGCACTAAACGGGGCCCAGCCATCTGAGTGCAATCGCTTTCTCCTCTCGACCCGCTCTCCTGAGGTGGAGTTGGCCTTTCCCTGTTGTGTGTGTGAGTGATTTCTTGCTATTCTTACTGGGCACATCAGAGGAACACGAACTAGGAGACCCTCATTCATCCCCTCCCTTTCCAAGCACTGTGCTTGTCTCTGGCCATCCACTGTGTTCCAGTGGCCATCCAAGGACCACGGCCCTTCTTGGAAAGACAGGTCTGTGCTGAATTTCCCTCCCTTTGCGTATCATGGAGGCAAAGACTAAGGGTTTGATGGCTTTGTTTTAAGAAATAAAATACAGTTCTTTTGCTGCTGGGGTGATGGCTTCCTCCTCTCAACAAAGAAACCTGTTCTGTATGTGGCTGGGTTGCTGAGCGTAGGTCACGCTAACATCGTGTGGCTTCAGCATAAGCAGTGCTCTGGGAGGGGGAGCGAGCAAGTGGCAAACTCTTTGTTCTCTCTGGGTGAACATCCCGTCTAGGTTTACGGCAGACCAAGGACAGTCCAAAAGCACAATACGGGTGGCCTGTGAACTGAAGTGTGCAGGAATTCAGCGTTCAGGAACTGACTTTCATATTAATGCTGCGCGACTGGGACGCTCTCCACGTATCGGCAGTTTAACGTGCTGCGGTTCGGGGTGCTGAGTCTCCAGGGTCGAGGCAGCAATGAAGGAGCTCTCCGCTGCGTGGGTCAAACATCACCCGAAAAAAGCTGTCATGAAGTTTGGGGGAAGAGAAGAGGTTCATCTCCTTTCCGGTTGGGTAAAGTAGTTGCTTTAGACTATTTGGTACCTCACTGGCCTCCAGACCAGAAGGTCCCCAGCTGGAATCTCATCACCGCCACTGTTTCTAGATTAAATTCTAAATTGTGTACTGTCATTTGGAGGCCTTCTGTGCAGGGTCTCACTGAGTCACCAGTTATTAGGAATGCCTCCTATTATTGCAGCCCTAAAAGCTATTTGAACAGAAGCCTAATGTGACTGTGATTTCCAAGGCCCATTTGCTGTTATTGCAGCTCTGCTTTGCTGTGAGTGAGCGAAACAAACCAAAGTTGCTTTCAGATCACATGAAAGGGAGGGACGGGGAAGCAGCGGAGCTGGAGAGACATTCAAGCTGCCAACAAATGCAAATGCACCAAAAATAACCAATCTTTTTATTAACTAGAGCAGGGTCTTTTCTACTGCAAGAAAACAAACAGGTTAATCTTCTTCAAGCAGGTACAATGATCGGATTTTGGAATTGTTCTTGTTCCCCTAAGTAGCTCCAAGAAGTAGCTGCTGTAGAAGTTCACAGAGCCTATGCACTGCCCTGCCTCGTGGGACAGAGGGACCTTCTCTGTCGAAGAGGAGGACATAGCAGAAAGGCAAATGTCTGCTGTCTGTGAGAGGAGGGCAGTTAACTTGTGTGCACAGAATGGGAAACAACAAACAATTCCGTGACAATAATATTCTCACAGATGCACGTGAGGAGTCTGTATAATGTAGGAGAGTTTGGAGTCTGTATAGTATCGTTTATGGGCTGGATTTCAGAGCAGTCCTGGTTCTACTTTATTGCTGACTCTTTATATGTCTTCTTAGGACTAAGTTCCCTCCATAAAATGAAAGTGGAATTTTGCCTGACCAAGGGCAAGTGAAGGTTCTAGGAAAACAGCTCTTTCACAAAGAGTTTTAGAAGTTCTCTTGTATCTACAGCTAAACGTGCTGGGAACAGCTTGCTCCTGTTTAGGAGGTCTGATGTGAAATGGCACGGGTCCATCCCAGCTAGCAGAGCTAGGTACAACGCTGTTGAATATATGGCCAAATATTGGTATTAGTCCTGTGTAACACAGTTGTACAGACAATTCAGCCCTGGCTCTCCCTTATCCAGCCTAGCACCGGGCTGTCTGGCAAGGATGAGGGGCTACATCAAAACGTCTATTTAGACCATGAGGTGCCAGGCATCTTCTTCCTATCAGATGTTACGCAGCCAGCCACGCTCGCGGAAGGGCAGACGGCTGGCAAGGGAGAAGACAACTGAGAGCTGGGACCATCAGAGGAAGGCAGTGATGCACCAGCTATTTGCCTTCCCTGTTCCCAGCTGGATATATCCCATTTCAGATGCCGCTGTGAAGGTCTCTAGCAAACAGATCAGTAAACTGGGGAGGGAAGTACAGCGAGCTGTGGGGTAACGAATAGGTGGCTGGGCGGAAGAGAGAACAAACGTGTTTATGCGTCCGTGGTACGTGTCCAAATGCTCACAGCACCTCAGCGGGGCACAGGCTGAGGCACACAGATGCTTTCAGGGCTGGCTTGCTGTACTCGGAAACCTCTGAAACTTAGGGCTGAAGTTTCAAAGGTTTCAAAGTCGCCAAGATCCCACCTGCTGCAGTGGAAGGCAAGGTTTCTAGCCAGCGCGAGGTGCAAAAAGGCCATTGCCACCATGATTTGCTACGTAAGCCATTCAAAGGCACCTACTGACGTTATCAGAAACTTCTGAGTGCCCGATTCAGGAGGACCTGAACGTGGGTGCCTTTGGAGATTGCTGCCTGTGTCATTCTGCTGTCTAGTTTAGGTGTGTGTAAACAGTCTGATGTGTTGCTGTGTTTAGAGTGTCAAAGATGTGACTTGAACAGCCTATCACTTTTTCTGAGAGGTGTCCTCATTCAATTTCTTATCTTTGCAGCAGCTTCTTTCCTCCTCCTGCTAGATTGTGAGGTGCTGCCTCCTGCCACTGTACCACTTACATGGCTCTCAGCAGAGCTGGTTGGGACTGAAGTCCTCCCAAAATGCAAGTAGTAAACAGGAATGATGGCATGAGATACCTATGCGGTGACAAAAGGGAGATGCTCGCAGCTGGCAAGTTGTGTGTCACAGGTCTGTAGATTTGAAATGCCATTTAATTGTTGACTGTTTGTCTCAGTGCCGTGACTTTGTTCGCGTGCCAGGTGTTGTGTTTGGCCTTTGGCATCACTATGCAACCCTCACTGACTTCATCTGAAGCTGCACTGAGAGGCTGAGCTGCCTCAGCTTGTCCTTCACTAGGATGCAAGTTGTTTGAATTGCTATGTGTGAGATCCTTCTCCCATCTAATGACAGACAGTGGTTTGACTTTGTCTGATGGACAGTTTCCTTTAGCTAGGTACAGCTGGGACCTGCTTTGGAGCCCTGCTGGGTTTATTTCACTAGTCCCATAACAATCTGTTGCCGTTGCTGGAGGGTGCATCTGGGAGGGCAGAGCACTCAGGATGGGGTTTAAGCTCTGACCTGCAAACGAGGTGCTTGTTACATCCTGCTTCTCTGTGATACCAGCTCAGGAACCCCAACTAACCTGCTGCCTATAGGAGAGGGCTGAAGGAGCTGATGGTGTGCTCCAGATCAGCTTTGCTTAGCTGGAATGTTTGCTGGCAAAAGTCCTCCTGACAAGAAGCATTCTGGCTGTCATGAAGTATCCACAGAGAATAATATAGTGTTTGCTACTGAAACACCTTCCAAAACCACAATACTGACTTCTGTATCCTGATTGTCCCACATCTGTTTCCAGTCTCAGAATATCCCCTCTTAGGTAGAGATGCTGATGTAACCAAACCGTCTCTTGGTACCCATCACTGATGCACCTTCTGTGTCGTTCACGAGCTAAGGAAATACCCTGGTGCTGTGAGGATCCTAGGAAATGCGGGACAATCCTGGTTTATAAATATGGCTAGATGTCTTCAGAAGGCATTTGAATCCTTGTGTTATCCTCTTAATATAAAATCCATTTCGTGAGAGCACTTATTTTATGGCTCACCCTTTTTTTTTTTTCCTTCTCTGACTGTAACTGTGTGTCTGTGTTTGTACGTGAGAGATTTTTGTGCCTAAATAGAGAAAACATGGGCTGGTCTGTGCTTTCAGGAGCCTGTGCATCCCATCCTCAGCATCAGCTCTCACCCTAATGAGCTGAAGCTACATTAGCAAAATCCCAGGCAGAAAAATTGACTTTAAACCTTGGTTTGATGATCCTACTAAGACATTCAATTAATTCTGTTTTGCTACAAGCTAATTTATGACTTTGTGTTTATTCCAAAAAAATGTTGAATGTACAAATCAGTAGGAGACAAGGTAATGAATAATTCTACCTTCCTTCATGCTCTTGTCTTCACACTTCACTACTGTAAGAATGGAAGAGGAAATATGAACGAAATGTCTTTTGATGTATGAAATGTGGGCATTTTCTCCTACTGAGCTGTATCTAACTGGTGTAAACACATAATCAAGCCCTCTAGGAGATGCTAATTAGTGCAGTAAATGTTAGTTTATTAATTGCCATTACGTTTCTCTTTGTTTCACCAGTGAATGTGCCTTTTCAGGAGAACAGATTTGATATGGTATGTCTGTGGAATTTGTTTGTGTTCATGGCAAATGAAGACAAGTAGCCTAGCAAAGCTGTGATGAATTAAGAGCGGTCCGTGCGATCAACGGCTCTGTAACGGAGTCCACGAGGTGCATGGGCTTCTGTGTGATCCAAGAAGAAAAACAACACACAACAAAAAGCCCCGGAGGATTTGATAACAATTTTCTGCTCCATCTTTCTACTTGGTGTGTTTTTAATGAGCCCTCCAAAAGCACAGGTAGTAAAACTTTCCCTTTTTGATGTGGCAGAATAGGCTGCCAAGACATACTGCAGGAGAGGTACTTCAAAGGCAAACAGCCAGCAAATACAATTACATTAGGTGAGGCTGCTGGGTATAATTGAGTTCCTCCCATCCTTGGAAAGTGATAGAAGACAGTCCCTTAACAATTTCCTCATCCTGCTCCTCCAGCTTGTTATTATAAATCAATACTTTTCCCTGTGATGTTCACATTTGTAAACTATACCATTATCACGTTACGTCGCCTGTGTCAGGTACTGTGAGCCAAGATTATGCCTACTGGTAAAAAATACTGGATGGAGTGTGGGATCCCCCAGTAGGCAGCAGCAGCATGGGCTGCGGAGAGGGTAGAAGCAGCATCCAGTGGTCTGCCAACCCAGAAGTTATCCCTTCCCCTCAGTGGAGGCTGCCAGCAGTTGCTGGAAATACTTGCACAGGGAGGTGCTGGTGCTTCTAGGAAGCAGTGAAGCAGAATCTGTATGTCGAAGCAGCTTGACATCCCAGGAGGGCCGAGGTGGGAAGTCACTTTACTTGGGTGGTTCTAGATGATGGCTTGACCAAGCTCTTGGGACCATTAGAGGAGGTTTTTTCCTTCTGTGTGGAACATGAGCTCTTGTTTTTTTCATGGAATTTGGTTAAAAAACACAAAATCAGATACCTCTTCACACTCCTTCCCCTGTAGAATCAGTTCTACAAACCCTTAACCATACAGAGCAATGAACATCATTTGCCCAGACATTTGAAAATGTTTGTTTGTTTGTTTGTTTTTCCTCTTCAGTTATTTGCCTGGTTAAATTTTAGTAGTGCCCTGGAAATCTGAGCCTAGAACACCCATTTGACCTTTATCCTTGAAAGCAAGGTTACTTTGCAATGTCTTTGAACAGCTTGTGTCCCTAATACCGTTCAGGGAAGCTTCAAGTTTACGTTCTTGTACAAGTAACAACAATCCCATGTCAGAAACCTCTGGCTTGGACTTCCCTGGATGTTCAGGAGGCAGGATCCTTCTTATCCCTTTCAGCTAAGGCGTGTGTCTTGCCTCCACGCTTCATTTAGCGCAGCCGTCAAAGGCAGGCATGGCTGACTCTCTGCTGGGACCCTGCATGGCAGCAGTAGGTGTTGCTGCAGCAAGTCTTAATTAGCATTAAGTCTTTCAGTTATTTGCAGGTGATAAATAACCATAATTAGCATATAAATACGTAGTTCTACTCTGATTGGAGCACTGAATTAGAAGGTTCTGTCCAAAAGTTTCCCTGATGAGTGAAAGTAAAAAAAAAAAAGAATAAGATTGGAGCACCTTTTATTTTCCAGATTGAGAGGCTTTTAAAAAAATTGGAAATGTTGTGTTCAGTGTATTGCTTCAGCACAGCTTGAGCAAAATGTCATCTTTTTAGTAAGGTTTTTTTTTTTTATTTGGACTCCAGTAGCAGAAGTATGATGGA
>WTSP01019239.1:100920-131020 GCA_025331215.1 Actenoides lindsayi | reverse complement strand
TACCTAATAAACCACCATACCCAAAAAAAAAAAAACGGTCCTTTCATGCCATACCGCTGGTTGGAAAAACAAAAAAGCTGGGGGGGGGGGGGTGCGGGTGTGGGGGTGTGTGGATATAAAAGAAATAGAGAGAGTAAAAAAAAAGAGCATTAGCTCCCAATTCCTCCCAGTGGTTTGTGCCATGTGAGAGCAGTCCAGCATGTGGGCAAGGCTTAGCTGGGGCATCCCCCAGCTGGCTGTGGGTATAGACTGGTCTGGACAGGGAACCCAGTGGCTGCACATGGTCCAGCACTGGTGAATAATCCCGAGCAGTGAGTGGGATCCTGTTCCTCCCCCTCCCTGTGCCTTCCCATGACCTTGGCATCAATCAGGAGCTTCAGCCACCTCGTGGCACAGTGCAGCCTTGGACCAGTGCCTGAGATAAGCTGGGCTTGTCAGCTTGATCCATCAGCCTGCCCTGCAATTAGGGCTTTGTGTCGCCTGCCTCCATCAGTGCTCATTGCACTTGCCTTGTCTCACACCGGGGAACGCTCCTGCCTCACCTCTCTGCAAACAGCCTAGTGGCTTCCTCATCCATGGGTGCCAAGGATGGGGCTACCCCACAACGCTGGCCCCATGCCCAGGATCTCATGGCAGAGCAGAAGGAGCAAATTTGGTTCAGGTTGGTCAAAAAAAGTGACACTGGGAATGGACATACCTGAGGATTGTCCCTTATGTTTACTTTAGGGGCAATGTGACCCGTCCCTGATGCATGTGGTCTTTGGTTCTGCAGGCACGGATGGCACTGCCCATGTCACCCTTCTTGGTCTGAAATAGAATCACAGAGTCATAGAATGGTTTGGGTTGGAAGGTATCTTAAAAAACACCTAGTTCCAAGCCCTATATAGTTCCAACCCAAATACTAAGCCAGAGCCTCAGCTCTGTCCTACAAGAAACACAGAATTGCCTGGAATTGCTTCCAAGCCCACAGCCACTGTGTGAAGAGCTTGACAAACCCTGTTGTCACTTCTCAGTACTCAGGCATGGAGGGGACATTGACAGGGATACATGCAGAAGGACCAAAGGCTCCTGGTGGTGTAGAGTGTGATCACCTTGCCTGATTTTGGGCAACTCAGCTGGAATTAGATGTCCCATGCCCAAGAGTCAATAGCAAAAAATAACTGCTGGTAGAACAGACTCACTTGACCTACTTTGGACATCCCTAGGCTGAAGGGCACCCCACCAGCCATCTCTCCATGCGCTGATGGCTGTCTAGACAAGGAATGCTGCTGCAGGCATCTGAACGCAATCAGATGAACCAGACTCTGCTGACCTGCCCTAGGCTGTGGAGGATGGTGGAGGGAGGGTTTAGGCCCAAACCGGGAGTCTCTCGGACAGCCAGCCCTTGTTCTGCCCTCTCCCCCAGCTCCCAGGGCTGTGCACGCAGTGCCGTGGCATTGTGTGGTTCTCAAGCAGACAAGCCCATGGGGTGAATCATCTAGGCAGTGGCTAGACACCATGACTGCAGCCAGGGCTGAGCTGTGGACAGTGGCTGGTTAAGTCACTCCCCTGAGGTTTGAGGTAGGGATTTCAAAGCAGCACTCTCCTGAACCTGAGAAGGAGAGATGTTTGTGATGTTCACACTACAGCCAGTGGCCTGAGTGTCCCAGGGCTCTCAGCAACATGGTCTGGATGAGCTGTCTGTCCTCAGAGTATCCTGCTTTGGAGCCCAGCTGCATCTGCCCTGCTCCATCCCTTCCCTGATCCATATGGGCACAAGCCATGCACACTGTGCCCACAAGCCTGGTGGCATCAGGTCACATGTTGGGATCAGGCATGATGTGAGTCCAGGCACGTAGCAGGGAATGTGCCAGCATGGACAGGCAGCCTTTGACATCCTCACCCAGCCGCATAGCCTGGAGGGGCCAGGGACTTCAGGTCTACAGTACAGCAACAGGCAATATCACTGGCATTTAACAGCATTAGGTAGGGCTCCATCAGCCCAGGGCAGTGGAGCAGACCCACTCATGACTCAGTATCTTCCCAGGAGAAATCTCTTGTGAGCAAACACCTTTTCCAGAAGGGTTCCTGTGTTTAACATCCTGGGGGCAAGCAGAAGTCTTTCTGAAATCGCCATCCTGAGCAAAGAAGAGTCTCTGCTTTCCAGGGTCATTGGACAGAAAAGATGCACTAAGCTGGGCCTTGAAAACAGCATCACTCTGAAGATCCATGAGCCCTGAGATGATCCATGGTTGGAGATGGATTCACGTGGCCCCAGCTGAACCCTGTGATTTCCCAGCTGGGTTGCATCCTCCAAGTCCTGGCCACATCTGGGACATGATAAACTCCAGCTGTGAGCTACAGGGAGTGCTGGGTAATGCATGCAATGGAGCCCTATCCTGCCTGACCCCACACAGCCCCCAGCAACCCCCGGAGCTCCTGCAGAGCCCCTGGGTGCAGCAAGGCTCCTTCCAGCCCTGGATATCGCGTAGCAGGGGGTTCTGCTGTGGAAGGGTTAAATACGTGCTGGAGCATGACAAAGTGCCAAGGTTCCTGGTGGCTCCCGTGGGTGCTGGCAGCTCTCCAGCTGTTTGGCCACCTGTGGCAGCTGCTGCTTTCTTCAGATGCTGCTGCTATTGCTTTAAAATTGATGATGCAATTGGGCCTTATTTAAAGCAATGGCTCTTTCCCTTCCAATACTGCTCCGTGATGGATATTGGCTCGGCTTCTCTCCCTCTCTTTCTCTACCTCTTCATCCGGACTCTGAAGTGCCCAGGGATGCGTGTGGAATGACTTTATACCATTGTCAAGCACTTACAGTATCCCATAAATAATCTAATACTTGTTTGGTCTAAATGTAATTAAGATCCTTACTCCATGCTTGGCGACACTGACCGGCCATAGCGCCAGTGATTTATTGTGTTGTATTGTTTAGGGCTTTAATTGCATGCTGTAGTTTGGCACTCCACTGACAGCTTCTCCCAGGAATGATATGTTTACGCTGCAGAGGAGTTTCGGGTGATAACTGTATAAAGCAGTTTAATAACGAAGAACACACTTCTAATGCAGAAACCTGTTGAAGGTGTTGCTTTAGGAGGCTTATTCTGAGAGCAGAGTAGGAATTTCCCCAGAGAAAATCAGCTCCTTTTCATGCACAGAATATTTGCAAGCTGCTTGCGATTGTAGTGATTGTTACGGAAAATTATGTGAGAGTTATATTTTCCTTCAAATAATTTAACTCTGTGGATCCTGTGGGTATTTAGTGTGGGCTCTTTGAGCTGTGCTGGCCACATGGTAATCAGTCATGTTAAATCACATGGCTGTGCTGCCAGGGGTGGATTGGAGAACACACTAGTACTTACGGTGAATATTCATGAGGGCAAATTAGAAATTCAGTCCTCCTGGGCACGTGCGTACGCAACTTTGGTATTGCTTTCGCACCAGGAAGCCAGCGTGGCACAAATGTTCAGGTGGGGTGGACACAAACCCACCCGAGGTGAAGCCCAGATGCCTGCAGGCTCCTCCTCACTGCCACCTCGCTGCCATCTCCAGCCAGCTCTCTGTCTGCTGGGGATCCTGGCCCAGAGTTGGGGCATCAGTGCACGCACCTCCCCACCTTGTCATCCACACAGGCAATTCAGCAACACAAGGTATTCCAGAGCTCAGCTGGGGAAAGCCTCGGGTGTCCTCAGCCGTGCATCTTTCCTCCGCTGCCTCTTGCATCCTCAGCACCCCCTTCCATCACCATTGCTCTCCCCTGTCGACACACACTGCTTCCAAACGAGGACAGATGCTGTCTTGCTTCTCTGCTGGGCCGTGCTCATCTCCACGTGGCACTGCTTCCACAGGGCTGATGAAAAGCCAGCCAGCTTCTCCCAGTCTTCTCAGATAAGCAGGATTAAAACTTGCTTATTCCTTCTCCACCTGAGCAAGGGCAGGAGGGACAGAACCGGCATCCTTATCTTTTTCTTATCTCCAGTGCAGCTGCTTGTCTCTGGTTGTGGAGGAGAGATGCCCCCAGACCCTGCTCACGCAGACACGTGTCTCTTCTAATGCCTGACAATGTCCCTCCTTGTATTAACAGGGGCCTCTCTCATAACACCGTTTTCTTTTTAACTGTTGCTGAGGCCTCTAGGGAAAACCTTCAGATACCTGATTGCAACAGATACCAAGGGAAAACCACAGCAACCCTGATCCCTTTTCCTCACGTATATGCAAACAGATACACTTTAAGCCATCTGCAAACCACAACACACGCTGCTCTTGCAGCTCTGTCCCCTTCCCTTTCTTACAGATAAATATCCACGATTCCTTGTGATTTCAGGCCAGTCCCAGAGGGACTGGTTAGTCCAGAGTTTTCTTCAGGGTATGGTCTTTTTATCTCCTTCTCTCAGCTGGATCACCTCACAGCTAGCCCTGTTGGCCAGCTAGCCCTGTTGGCCAGCTAGCCAGGGCACTGTAAAGGCTGCAGCAGCTATATCTTTAGCTACCCATGTCTGGTGTTAAAACCCCCTCAGGCTGGGAAAGTGTGTCCGGACACAAAAAAAAAATGCCAAAGGTTCAGGACATTGGCGTTGTGCATCTTCTCCTCCGAAAATAAAACTCGTGTCTGTTAATGCGTGGAGCAGAGGTGCCAGAGCTGGCTGTGGCAGCGTGGTTTGGTCCACCTTGGTTAGAAACGCTGCTGCGCATTCCTCAGCAGCCCTCCTGGGTCACCCCGAGGGCTGACACCCTCCTGCTGGGTACATCCATCTAGCTGCTTTCCAACGGAAATCAAAGCAGGGCTCAGAGAAAGCCTTTCCTTCTTTTTCCACCCTCCTGGCTTTCGCACTCACTGAATTGAGCTAAAGCAAGGTTATCAGGCCCCCGCAGGGCTGTTGACCAATTACAGAGCACCCTGAATTACCATCACACTTGTACCTGTGCCAAAAAATATTAAGCGTGCTGTGCAGAGCCTTGCACAGGCTTTTGGGGTAAATGTTATGACCTCCTTTGTAGAACATACTCAGATTTACTGATGGAACTGCTGTGCAAGGAGTAGGCCAATGACTATATTAGATAGTGAGACACAGAGAAGGGCACCTGCAGAGCCCAGCAAGGGGATGATGTTCTGTTGCCCCTGGAAGGCTCAGCCATGGACACACGGGCATCTCAGCCAGATCTTGGGAGGTGAGGAGGTGTTGGGGCTGGGCAGAGTCCTGGCACTGGGCAGCTTCTTAAAGGCTCTGCCCTGGCATCTCTCCAGCCTGGGGAATCACAAGTTGACAGTCAGGCTCTGCAGAGAGTTCATGAGCTCATAGGCCAGATCAAAGTGCTGGACCCTGGCATCATCTGTGTCTGGGAGGGCTGAATATCCACCCAAGCCCTGTGGTATCGGCCATGCCCAGGCCTCGCTGGTGTGTAACTGCCCCGTCTTGTTTGATCATCTACTATATGGTGCAAGGGGATGGAGAAAGTCAATCATGGAGAAAGTCAGTCATGGAGTAAGTAGAAAATGCCCCCTGGAGCCTGGGCAGACGGTGAGGTCTACAAAGACCACCAGCTCCCACTCCCTCCCATGTGCACAGAGGGTTTCAGAGCCTTGCATTGAACTGGAGCAAGAAAAGACACAGGGATCTGGGATGTCTCCAGATGTCACCCATTTACTGCTTCTCTTTGCTGCCTTCATTTTATACATCTCCAGCCCCAGCTAAGAGCACAGCACAGTGTGTCTGGCACTGTGAGGTGTGGGAGATGCCAGAGCTGCTGCTGTGCACCCCAAGGCAGTGGAACAGAGGTGAGACCCCAGAGATACTGGAGCAGGGAGCTTTGGGGACACCCCAGTCCATGCCCTAGAAGGGTAACTGACTGGGAAACAGAGGGAGGGAAGGGTCTAAGAGGAAAGTCAGGCTGGAGTGCTGACCTCATCAAGGCTGTGACACCACATCCATCGCATCCCCTGCCCCAGGTCTGGGAGGTTTTCCTTTCAGACAGTTTTTAGAAACCAGATTTTTGGCCCTTTGATAAGCAAAGGTGCATTTGCACACATACACCTTCACACGCAGAGACATTCACCATGCACATACATGTTCACGTGTGTGGACAAACCCCCTTGGGCACCATCACGTCAGAACCCATGACAGACGTTCCTGCTGCCAACGACCTGGGTGAGGAGGGACTTTGCAGCCCTGAGCATCACCAGCAGCCTGAATCCTCCTCCACTCACACCTGGGCTCCATCTCTCTCCCTCCCTCCGTCCCTCCCTCCCTCCCTCTCGCACACATTAAGGGATTACACTGTGATCTTTTCAATCTCCCCGTCAATAGATTTCTTTTTTTTTGCCAGCCGATTTTTTTTGCAGCTCGAGCTCTTTCACTTCATTAATGCGCCCAGAAGGGAAGAGCAGCTGCCTGCATTGTCTGGCTATGAAAATTTCTTGCGCTGCTGGATTTGTAAAACAACTGATTAAAGACAATGCAATTAATTATTCCTTGATGAAATAGTGGAAATTATCCTGAAAAATGAAGAAATTTAGCAGTGGAACATTAAATCCCCATAATTATGTCATTTCTACAGAGCGGGCAGGGAGGTGAAGTATAAAAATAAAATCCAGCCGCAGTCTTTGTGCCAGTGTCTTGCTGGGTGCTGTGGGACACGGTACCCTCTGGCCACCCTGGATGTCTGCCGTGCAGGAGACCCCCAGCACCCTGCAGAGACCCCCGGCACGGGCAAAAGCACAAGCCAAGAGTGGCTGGTCCTTGTAGAGCCCTTGCACGCTGGGCCAAGGCATCTCCCCTGCTGTGGGCTGGGTGTGAGCATCCAGCTGTGCTTCGCTGATATTTAGCACTCTGCTTCACATCTGCGGGCGAAGCCGTAACAAAAACCCCAACACTTTCTGTGTTTAGTATTTAAATGAACCTTCCTTTTTCTCCTGGAAAGCCAGTTGGGACAGGAACAACTAATGCAATTGCATCAGAAAATGGGTTGAGCTATTAATGCGTCCAACTAAGCAGAGAGATTATTTTATTTTATGTGGCATTGTGGATTTTTTCACCCGTTGCTTGCTTAGGGTTGAGCGGGAGAGAGGAAGAAGGTATGTGTCATATAGGTATTTTTATATCACTTTAAGATATTGTCAGAAAATTAAGCTAATGGGTATAATTCATGGCTGTGAGCAGCAGTGGGCTGGTCATAGGACTTATCAATAGACATATAAAGGTTGCATCATTTTTGACTGCCCTGAGGTGTCCATATGGGATTGTCAATCTGTGGCACAGCACCACGAAGAAGGTGCCTCACTGGTGGCTGAATCACCCCAGAGGGTTCTAGTGAAAGTGGACAGAACAAGGTGAGAAATGGAAGTGGTATATTAATGGTATATTTAAGACACCTAACCCATAGCCAGAGAGACCTCTGTGCTCCTCAGCAGCTTAAAAAGAATAAAGCAACATTAGATCCTCCCTTTCCCCACTGCCACTGCTCAGGAGCCCAGAGGGGAAGGTGGTCAGGAGAGGACCTTCCAGCTGCTTTGTGGGCTGTGCTGCTGCACTGGGCTCACAGTGGTGGCCTCTGTGCTTCTGGAGCTTGTCTGGAGGTCTCGGCTCAGAAAAGTCCCACCAGGTCTTTCTATCCCCAGATGTTTTACAGAGCATAGGTTACTTTAGGACTTTTGTTTAAGCCAGGATGGGACTTGCATCTGTAGCAGACACCTGTCTGGTTTTGGTTTGGCTAATTGATTTATTCCTGCACTGGAAATAATGGTGGATCTTTCCAATAACAGCATCTTTGTGTTTTCAGCCATTCAAAGTAGCTCTAGCTCCTGATGCACGCTGGCTAAACGGAAGTCGGCGTGAACGGTGCAAAGGCTTGTGCTTGCTCCTCACCTGGTGAGTAGGTGGTTTGCCAACGCAGGATCAGGTCTGTGAAGGTTCTCGTGATTAACGTCAGTGCAATCTCTCTTTGTTTTAGCCAATGTTGCCCCTCAGACGTGGGATCGCTTACAAACTGGGATCTGTGCTCACACGTCTATTGCAAAATACAGCCCGCTAAAACCAGCTGTAAGGAGCTCCCTTTGTCTGGTTGGGGTTCTTCACTTAAGTGCTTGTGGTGCCTGATTAAATTAGCAATCAGAGATATAGTCATGCTATTTGGTGACTCTGAGAGCCTTGATTGTGGATGATATTTACACACTGCAATTTCTTTCTAAATGGAGCTCTTTGTATTCAAGGACTTTAAGAGTCTTTCAGCCTGCGATAAAATCCATTTTGCTGCACGGCCCGGCTCTGGCAGCGGTGCCAGGCCCTCGGTCAGGCGTGCTGCGTAGAGCAGCTTCTCGCCCGCGCAATAAATGGGACTGTGCAAAAGCGTCCCGTGCGGGGCAGCGGTTTCGCTGGCCCTTCGCGCTGCCAACGGGCGCGACGGCGGCCGCACCGAGCGCCTTCGTCTCGGGTCGCCTCGGGAGGACGGACTTTCCTTTCTTGGCGAAACAGAGGACGGCTTTGAGCTAGAGCCACGCAAATGGTAACCGCGGACTTTGTGGGTTTTGAAATGCCTGCCTGGATCCACACCCCGTGGCCTGTCCCTGGTAAAAACAATAGGGCTGGGAAGTCAAGCAGCACTTACGGCGTATTTTTGTGTTTAAAACCCATGATGCTGAGACAGTGGCTCCGCCCTGTGCACGTAGGTAGCAGAGATAGGCAGGAGACCTGACTGCTCTGCTGATTTTGAGACTCCAGAGCCCTTCGGGTGAGTCCTATGGGGAAACCCTTTGGTTGGAAGCCCCTGTTTAAAGTTTCTTCTTGTCCTGTTGGGAACAGGGACGGGAAAGCTAATCCCCTGCACCAGTCCGGCTGCATTTGCTTGCACAAGGGTGCAGGGGAAATGGGAAGGACTCGGCCCATCGTGATGAGGTGCTCCCAAGGGAGGGAAACTTCGGGCCAGGCTGTGTCCTGAATCATCTCAGAGTGGACTTAAGTCTTTCTCTAGGCATGGCCAGTAGTTTCACCCTGTCTTTGAGGAAACTTTCCCAGGAAGGGTTTTCTTGTTTGCTTTGCTTTGTTTTGCTGTTTTGTTTGTTCTGGAAATTGATGGATCCTTATGAAAAAAAACCTTACTTTCTTCTCTGGTGAGATTTGATTCAAGCTCTGAATAATTTCTCATCAGTGTTAGTGGGAACTGATTTGTTCGGGTTTTTTTAGATCACTTTCACTAGCAGAACAATTTATTTGAATATCTTACATTGATACTGAGCATGAAGGTTCTGTTTAGAAATGTATCAGTGGGCCTTACAACATGTAATGCTGTTCCTTGCTTTGCTACCCTCCTGTGGCATCACTTCAAATCTGTGCCTCAATTTCCCATCCCCCATTACTTGCCTTCACCATAGAAACTCTTTGGAACTTGATTTTTATTACTTCCTTGTGCTAGAAAAAGAAACTCTGATCTCGGTTGGGTCTTTGTATGGTAGTGATGTAAATAATATTCAATTTAATGGAGTTACTTCTAATGATTATTTTGAGGTATCCTACCAGCTACAGTAGTCATCGAGCCTGTTTGAATGGCGAAGCCTTTGGATGAATTAACAGACCAGATGAACAGATACAACTCGCACACTTATAACGAAATTCATTCTTTCCAGAAAATTAGAGTACCATCTTGCAGATTGTTGGAATGATTCTGCCTACTGGCATTTTCCTTCTGCCACAGAATAGCTGCAAATCACCCCCCAGTGAACTGAAGAGTCCTACAGGATAGTAAACGTATCCAGAATGCCCCTGGAGTGAACCCTCTTTGGGTTCAGGGAGCTTCTGTTCAAGCAGCTGGAACTTCATTTTCCTCTTGTACTTTTTTTTCTTCCAGCGTAGATGTGTCTACAAGCTTGTTGAAGGAACCTGCCAGGAAGAAAATGTCTGAACTGGTGGAAAAAACCCAAACCAACCTTGCACGATAGCAGCTATCTTCACTGTAACATCATGCCTCTAACGAGGCTCTTATCTCCATCCCTGGCCAACAGCAGATGGTTGGGGAAGAGCGTAAGAAGGGTGACATGAATATGGTGATGCACGTTCAAACACCCTCCTGCAGCTCGGCGACTCTTGACCACGTCTGGTCACGTCTCAAGCTGGTGCAGGGACCTGCCAGTGCAAAGGCAGCCATGGGCAGGGTGTGTGCCTCCAGAGCCAAGCCTGAGAGGCTGGAGGGGAGGGCAAGGAGGCACACATAAGCGAGGAGAAGAAAAAGTGTCCCCTGGGCAAGCTGGAGCTTGCCTGAGGCGTTGTTTAACAGCCGGCTCTATCTAACTGCAGTGTGCTGTCTTCAGTACAGTCCTGCCTGATCACGCTCAAACCAGCCTTTGTTCTTCAGTAGCTGTTTAAATACAATGGTTATCACGTCTGGTTTTGGTACTGGTTCTTTTTGGCAAGTGGTGTTTATTGATCTCACCTTTCATGGGAGAAACATAACTGGTTTAGGATTTGGTCTCTGTGAAGGGTTTGATTTGGGCTCTCCCTGAGTTTGGCTCAATGTCCCCTGAATTGCAGGAGCTACAGGCTACCCTCCAGCTTAATTTAGGGACAGGAAAGTATGGCACATGGGTGTGATCCCACCCGGCTCTTTTCTTGGTATGTACAGCCTAGCTCTGTTCTTGGTGAAACCTGTTCCTAGGGGTTTCAAATGTTGTTCAGTGTTGATGGTAAGTCATAAAATCCTAGCCCAGGTGTCCTCCTGAGCTTGAAAGCCTCTGCTGGCAGCCTGCTCCTCTTGCTCTAGGCTCCTTGGCATCACACCTTCAAACACGTTGATTGTCTGTGGCTGGCTGTAATGGGACTCACCTGGGTCAACAGCCAGGCTAAGTCTGCACAATAATCTTGAATCCCTGTGAAGATTTCTCCTATTCTACTGCAATGACTGGATTAGTGCTCCCCTCCCCAAAACACTAACATCTCCTCCCCTGCCACCAGAGAAAACCCAAAGCCCCTCAAACCATCAGTGCAGGAACGAAAGCTGTCATGGTTGTCGCAGTTTCCATAGGTAGCATCGTTCATGTTGGTTAATGAGCTTTTTGAGGGCCTTTTCACTATGGCAGTAGAACTGCTTGGTGGCTGTCGTGGCACAAATAAAGTGGGGCTAAAATTGTGACTGAGAAAGTTGAAAGGAATACAGTTACTGGGCGTTTGTTAATTCCATCTTTCCAAGAGTATAGCAGCTGCTTTTCTTTTCTTTTTTAACAGATGGAGTGATTTCTCATGTAGTGTTACAGTAATGACCAACGTGACACAGAAGGAAAATTCTTTGACAATATGGTGAGCAAGCTCTTATTGACAGCTCCACTTGGTTGCAATTTGTAAGCTCTATATTGTTGCTCTATTCTTTTTTTTCTCCCCCACCCCACCTCCCAAATGCTGCCTGTCTTTTCTGCCATATAGAATTAGATTTCAAGTTAAATGAAACGGTTTAATTTTAAGGACTCTCAGCTGAAAGCTGTTCAAAATCTTTACCAGAATTTACACCCCATCACAAGTTAAAAAAAACCCAACAACAACAAAAAAATCATTGCATTAATAAAAAAAATCATTGCAATATGAAGTGATGGTGTGAAAATCATCCCATTTAATTTCTCTGTTCAGACAACTGCCTTCATTTGTCCTATAGTGGCTGGTGCCATCTCAAGGACAAGACTTACCCCCCTTGCACAAGGTCAGCCTGGCCCTAGCACGGAGGTGATGCAAATAAGGACCAGCCCAACATAGGAGCACAAAGGTGCTTGGGCTCCTAAGTGTGTGGCCCATAACTGAGCAAGGAAGAATGTTTGTACCCTGTCCTGTGGCCACACAGTGTGCAAGGGCTGGAAGTAAGCCCAGGGACATGATTATCAACCAAAATCTGCAGCTTCTGCCATGCATAAAGGTGCTCGGAGCAAATGCCACCATCCATTTGTAGAGGAGCTGAAAACCCATCTGCAGACACCCACCCCCAGCCCCTCTTTTGCAAGGTGTGGTTACCTCCGTGTGTCTATAGCTGTTTAACTGCTTGCATAAGGTAAAGTGCTCTAAGCATTCTCATAAGCTTCTTGATAATCTGCATGGAGAGTAAGTCTCAAAGCAATGTATCTGTGGGATAGCTGGGATGTTGTTCCACTTTTCCTTTGAGTCTTTTAAGCTTGAAACTTGAAAGAACGAGCAAACAAAAAGTGAGTATTTGTCAGCTTGATGCTAACGAAGTAAAAAGTGCACCAGAAATATTTGTGGTTTTGTTTTGGTTCTTTTTGTTTTGTTTTTTTTTAAGGGAACATTTCAAAATAACAAGGTTTATTTGTCTGTGGATGATAAGGAAGACAGACAGAATGATCCAGTGCATTCATAGATTCATAGAATAGCTTTGGCTGGAAGAGACCTTCAAGATCATCAAGTCCAACCTTATTCCCAGCCCTATCCAAACCACTAAACCCTGTCCCTCAGCACAACATCCACCCTGCTCTTAAACACCTCCAGGGATGGTGACTCCCCCACCTCCCTGGGCAGGCCATGCCAATGCCTGACAACCCTTTCTGGAAAGAAATGCTTCCTGATCTCCAACCTGAACCTCCCCTGGTTCGACTCAGGCCATTTCCTCCTGTTCTGTCCCTTGTCCCCAGGGAGAGCAGACCAACTCCCACCTCGCTGCACCTTCCCTTCAGGTCGCTGGAGAGGGCAATAAGGTCTCCCCTCAGCCTTCTCTTCTCAAGGCTAAACATCCGGATCATTGATGAAGATATTAAACAGGAGTGGCTCCAGTACTGAGCCCTGGGGGACACCGCTCATGACTGACCACCAACTGAGTTTAACCCCATTGACCACAACGTTGGTTCAGCAACAGCACAAAGCAGAAGTGCAGCGTAACATGGCAGGAGGAGGAGGGGTAGAGCTTGTATGGGCTGCAGGCCTGACCTTCTCCCTGCCTGCTGAGGGGTCTGCTGACATCCTCACTCCTGAGCACTGTGGACTGGCAAATTCTGCTTGGGGAAACAGTTCCTTAACAAATAGCCACAAGGATTGGTTTTCCTGCTTGCTACTGAATGCCAGTGGCTCTTATGCTTCTGTTAGACACCATGCAGTAGAAACGCAGCCATTTCTTGAGAACAGGGAGAAACACCCCTAAGAGAGACATTTCCCTCTACAGTCCCTAAATGAGGTTTACTTTTTATGTGTCCTGCACACGCACAAAGTGAGGCTGTTTTAATCTCTAGCAGATTTTTCTTTAATTTCTGGAATTGGTGCAAACTTGTGCTACTGTTTTTCAGCAGGTTAGTTAGAACGGGCTGGGGGATTAGACTGATTCTGTATTTCCCATTAACTGCCTTTTAAAATTTCTCCAAGTGAAAGGCTACCAGCCTGCTGCTTAGTGACTAATAAATTTGATTCATCCTTACTCCCCACAGGGTTATCCTCCTTCTTACTAATGTTTGACATTTTACTTTTTAATTAAAATCACCCTCCAAGCAGCAAACCACTAAGAGAATGACAGATATTCTTACTGCAACAAGATGTAAGCAAAAGGGCAATTCTCTAACTATAGCTTTGAAAGTGCCTCTCACTTGTCCTCTGCATGACCACCTGATACTTGTGTGCATGGGAGAGACAAGGCAACACCTTTCTTAATATCCAGGGTGCTTCCACTGTCCCAAGATGCAATCACTTGATGTCTGCATTTCAGTAGGAGCAAGTGGGGCTTGGCAGTAGCGGTGCTTGGTTGGTGCTATGCAAAGACATATATAAAGTTGTGTAGCGTAAGAGAAGGGAAGGAGGGCAAAGAGGACCGAAGTAATTCAAAGCTGTGAAAAGCAATTGCACTGAAGATGCTGTAAATTGAATAGCAGCTGGCTGCTGGCTGCCCCAGCCATCACTAAAGGACTGGTTGTCTGACTGTATGAGACCTCCCTGTAGAGAGGAGTAGAATGAGAAGGTGAGAAGGACCAATAGACCCTAATGGACAGGCATAGAGAGGGTGTTTGTGTAAGGGCCTGTACTAATGTGATGATATTCTAACATGCTCAAGAAGCTGGAGAGCAGGCAGCAAAGCTGGTGTTGGTGACAACATGGAGATGGATGGTAGGAGATGAAGTGACCAGAGTACATAGGTAAAGGTGGGAGGCATGTGAGGCTGGAGCCAAGCATTACAATGTGCTTGGAAGGAAGAGGAGGTGATGCTGCCAAAGAGGATGGGTTCCTTTTGCAGAGGTGAATTCACAGGCCTTGAGAAGGTGAGTAGCAAATGCCTGGAAAAGTGCTTTGATTGTCTGTCTGAACAGGAAGAAGGAAAACCTGAAAATACAGGCCTGTATCTAAGGCAGAGAAAAGATGATCCGTGGAAGATACCATTCTGGGATACAAAGCTTGATGATAACAAGTTGGTGAAGCCAGAGGAATAAGGATGGCTGCAGGCAGAGGGATAGAGCAGTGCTGTAAATACAGTGGGGAACTGATGCCTGACTCTGTATGGAGAGAGAGAGAGGGGAAAGGCATCGATCCAGTGGCTTGAGAATGGCATCAAACCCAGAACAAACCCTTCTGCTTGTGAACCTTACTGACTTCTGACAGAGAGCCCTGGTGACCCGTGCCTGGGTGCTCGCAAGAAGCCATTTTTTCTCCGATGACAGTGACTGGCCACGTGGGATGTACAAGATGCCATCTTCCCTCACGCAGTCTCAGAGCAGGTGGCGATGCTGTGAGAAGGCAGTGACACAGCCTGTGCCTCGCCTGTTTCGGACCCAACGCAGCGTCGTCTTGACTCTCAGCGGCCTCTCTTCTTTCATCTGAAACCCAGCAACAAAGAGTATTTTTCTCATAGGTATTGTGTCTGCTGGTATTGAGGATTTTATTTCAAATCTCTTTAGAAAACGCGCAGGAAAAACTTGCAAAATTCTGCGAGTCACAGGCTTGTCTGGGCCTTTCTGAATTGTGACAGGAACCCCAAAGGAAGAGTAAAGAAATGACAGCTCCATTTCATCTGATATTGTGGCTGCCCTTTAGGAGATGAACAGTGAAATATATGACTTCTGAAGAGAAACGTAGCTAATAGAGAGGGAGAAGGCTTAGATATTTCAGTATGAATAAGGTAATAATGGGTAAAAGAGAAAGCTGAAGACAGATAAAGTTTTGTATTCAAAGCTCATTTCTCCTCCTTTCTGGGACAGAAAAGTCAGAGAAACATGGTAGTTCCTCTTAACCAGCTTAAATGATCCATGTTTCAGCACTGCCAAAACCAAATAATCAAGTGGGACTAACTGATCTCCAGCTCTAGGGAGAGAACTGGTTTTGGTTTCCTGGAATAGCGGGTAGATAGTAAAAACCCTGCAGTATGTTCTCTTGCTGATGACAGCCCAGTGAATAGAAGGTGTTATCAGAAACAGGTTTTGTGTCTCCCCATGACTCAGTCCAGCAGGAGGGAATATAAAGGAAATGGTAGAGTTTCCTCCTTCCATTGGGACATCTGAATGTTGTGCAGAGGAGGAGCTTTCATCGATGCCGGCAGAATGGCTTCCGAAGGGCCGTCCCTGGGTGTCTTTGTGTGGTTACGGCAGAGAGGGGCCTGCCTGTTTTCAGAAGCAAGTTTCCTTCAGGAGGATTTCTGTGACAAAATTGGAAGGGAGTGCAGAGGCTTTGCCAGGCTCTCCGGGTGCACAAACGTACATGGAAACAAGCAGCAGACAGAGTCTCTGAGGAGAACAGGTACGATGCTGCGCGGGTTCCGACCCTCCGCCGCTCATCCCTCAGGCCTCCTGAGTCATGGGTTAGTCTAGTCAGGCATGTGGAAGGAATGAAATCCAAACCAGCTAAACAATCTGAATTTAAAGTGGATTGATTAAATGGCATTAAATTCCTGTGTAGATGTTCTCGTTCGGAATTAAAGTAAGATAAGTCTCATAAAGGCCAAGTTAATTCCAAGTAAGATAAGTCTTCTAAAGGCCAAGTTAATTCTGACGGAGAATGCGTATGTAGAGATTTAATGCATTTTTAACTAATCCATTTTAGCAGTTAATTCAGATTAACCGTGCTCAGTGTTCCTCTCTGGGAAAGCCCTTCAAAGGAGCAAGGCACGGAAAAACACCAGGCTCGGAAGTACGATGGCAGGATCACCATCACGACGCGGTGGTGTCGGCCGATACCCGTGTCTTCCCACCATTGGCGTGCAAGAGAAGCAGGATGCGGGGGGAATCTTAATGGTTTCCCTCCTATCCAGAGTGATGGAGTCTTGGGCCAGATCCTGTCTTCACTCCTGTGTGTAAACCAAACGTTGCTTAGCCCCATGCAGCTTCTCCTTTAGTTTAAAAAGTCAAAATCTGGAGTTAAAGCTTTATTGTTGATTTAAAAAATATATTGCAAACAATAACTTAGAGGGAAATGGGAGATTATGAATAAATAATAAGTTGCCTAAATAATAAGGTCCCTAGGTGCACAGGGAAAATACAGCAGTTCATAAATACAGTTAAGAACCTAGTCATACAATAAAAAGAAAGGGTATAAAAATGTAGATGACTAAAGCAATATGTGTGCAGAGGAGTAATAATCTACTGTGAATTAAAATATGCAAGTATTGGGGAACTAAATTGCTTTTACTACTCTATACATTTTTTTAAAGTACCTAGAGGCCTTCAGGTATGAGTGCTAAAATAAAAATATTATTATTATGGATTTTGGGGGGCAGATGTGTTGGAACTCAAGGATGTCCCCTGTGCCTTAGCTCTATTTCATGTGGTTAAACGCATCAGGCCAAATTTATGCCTGGTCTGCTCTATTTACTGTTGAAAGCACTTTAGAAAAGTGCATATTAAAGCTATATCTAAAGAAAAACGGAATTCTGAACAGGCATTCAAAGCAAGGCAATAAAATCAAAGATGTTCTCTCAGGTCAGTTTAGTTTTGGGTGAGGGGAGAGATTGCTCAGTCAGTTTGGTCCAGTGAAGCTGAAACAACAGCGTGTGGAAAAATATGGTGGCAAAATAATGTCTCCATGTGGGAGAAGTGCTAATGCTGGTCACGGGCTAGGCTGCTTCTTGGTTTCCACTCCTGGATTTTAGCCTATTTTTTTCCACTGGTTATTATTCTCTCCCAGTGACTGCCAAGGTAACTTTTTCTCCCTGTTTTGCAGGGTAATTTGAGGCTGCGTTGTGAAGTTCACGTGACAAAATCCTTCATAGTGCCCACGTGCAGCAGCCTGCAAAGCAGTCGTGGCTTTCATGCTGACTGTGAGCAAGATGGGACTGAGCCTTGGAAGACCACACCAGGACTGTGGTACCTCTGATGCATTTGCAGTCCAAGAGGCACCCTGAGCCAGGTCTGTGATTACTTCATCTATTTTAGATTCACCACCCGTTTGCTTCAGAGGATTGGGCCCTTCAGGAATAACCTTGCATGACTTTAGGGAGGTGCGACAATACTTAGGGAAGGTTAAAGGAAAGGAGGGGTAGAACTCACTTTTCTATCATTCACTTTATCCCCATTCAAGCTCTTTTTACAGGATTTGGTAACTCCTGCATCCAAAACAACCGGTTAATGCTTGTGTAGAGGAGCTGTTTGCCTGCAGCCTCCTGGTCCAGCTGCATTGTCCTCCTCCTTTAGGTCGTACTCAGAGCCTCACATGGTAGGGCTGCAGCCGCATGAAAGTCATGATGGCTGCCAAGCAGGGTCACATTTGGAAGAAGAAATGGAGCCATCTGGGAAGGGTGTGAAATGTCTCCCCAGAGAAGAGAAAAGCTGCAGGCAGTGGGATGTGGAGAACGTGCTTGCTCGCTTGTACCAGCGCTTGTCGTTACTCCACGGCGATGGATTACAGGAGAGTGGCCAAGTGGCTGATACTGGGGCTTCATAATGTCTACATGCATCTTGTGTATTTTTGGACCCATGTTTTGAACTTGACGTTGCAGGGCCTGGCATGGCCACATATGCAAAGTCCCAGTTTGAGAGAAGGGGGAAAGGACTTGCAGCAGTGGGTGCCCAAGCTCACTGCACTGTTTGCGGTGATTTTTGCTTCCATGTGCAAAGTAGAATTGCACCTGAATCGGTTCATTTTCAGGGCCACAGCTGCAATTCAAAGGTTTAATCCCACAGACTGCTCTGCTTGGCTGACAGAAAGGAGCTGGCACACGGGGGCTCAGTTTAGTGTTTGCTCAGTGCTTGTGCAACGGCTTCCTCAGCGTGGGCTGCACGGTGCAGCGTAAACCTTCATGCATGCAGTGCAGGGCTGAGTCCATGGCACCAAAATCATCACTGCTGAATACCCAGAGAGAGAAATGGTCAGGGACAGAGATGGAAACAGTGTCACCGCAATAATGTTATAGCATAAAAACTCTGATAAGAGACCGACCTAGTCCACGTCAGGCAGCAGAGTTGGAAGGTGTCATGCTCCTGGCGGTTTTGTTCCCTGGAGAAGCAGGGAGCCTCACGCAGCCACTTTGATGCTTCATCTTATTTTTGTCCCCTTCAGGTTCTGGGCTCTGCAAAGAAGGAGGAGGCAGGGTTCAGTCTTGGCTGATGCCAGTTCACATCTGTGCCATTGCAGGGCCTGTGTGTGTGAGAGTTAAACATGGTGTTGATGGCGGTGCATATCACAAAAGGTATCTGTCTTTCCTGGATTCTCTTGAGTGCGTTAGCACATAGTACTTGTCTTCTGCCTTTGATTTCTATTAGTTAAAAACGTCCCTACTATTTGCTGTACAAGCAGCTTATACATCATGTAGTTTGGACTGGGTATCCTGCACTTTTTCTGCGGAGAGAGGCTCTTGACCTCAGCACAGAGCCTGCATTTTTATCAGCCAAACTGCCTCCCTGTCCAAGGCCATAAGAGGAAGCTCAATTTTCTGTTTCCTTTAAAGTACAGAGATCACCCGGGCTAAAAGGATTGAGGTGTTTTCAGAAGTACGCAGACATTCTGGGGATGGCTGCTGTGCTTTCTGAGAGGTTTGAGTCCTGCAGATGATGCCCCACTGCTCTGCCTCAACACAAGCTGCTTGCCAGCAGTCAGTTTGCTCCTAGCGAGATCAAGGCAGAGCTGACGCTGAGTTTCAAGGCTGCAGGGCTGCAGACTAGAGCAGGTGTGCAAATCATTCCTGGGGATCATGGGGTTTTGTTGGTTACAAGCGTGAAAATAAGGCTCTCAGAAAGCCAATTCAAGACCCTCTCGTTCTTCAAGCCAAGAAAAGTCCTTTCTTATCATATCCTTTTTTTAATCGCAGAAACATGCTGTTTCCTGAACAGAGGTAGCTGGGAGTGGGGCTGTCTGTATTTTGCCTGTGTAGCAATGCAGTTTTGTTAAAACTGTGAATCAAGCAGTTGGAACAAGAGAAGAAAAGATTGCCCAGAGTTTCCTTGTGAAACTCAGTGACGCAAGAAGAGCAGCTCTCCATTAGCTCGGGGCCTGAGCACGTTCCCTCTCTGGTGATTCAAACAATATCGTTACTTTGTCCCCTGATGACAGTGCTCCCAAAACCAGGGAAAGGCAGACTGAGAGCAGACTGCCCTTATGACCTGGTTTGAGACCTGGCCTCATCCATACCCAGGAGCTGCACTGACCGGTGTGAGGGAAGAGCGGGTTGAAACGCAGCATTGCCACCCATGCTGAGGGTCTTTGGTGCCTTCGCTCCGTCTGTGCTCTGCCAGAGCCAGGACTGACCCCCTGCAACATGGAAGGGCAGGGGTGGCTCAGGCACACTGTGCTGTGAGAGAGGATTATTGAAATAAACCCAGCAAACTGTCCAGAGGGACTCCCAGCCTGCGCAAGCCCTTCCCTGCTATCTTTGTGGGCATGTCCTCCAATGACATGGGCGTCAGGAGCTCGCATCTGGGCTCAGTAGCTTTTTCCCTTTGGTTGCTCCTGGCATTAAAGCCTGTCTTTCTGCTCCCATTTCTGTCCAACCCCTTGCCCCTTGCACAGGTGGGTTATGAAGACGGCAAGGTAAAGCACTTTGCAGGAGATAAATCCTGTGGGCATCTTATTTTGTAGATCCTTGTGCCTCACACTGGATTTGAAGCACAGAGAGCCGCCACTTTTCCAGGTCAGGACCCCAAAGCATGTCCCTGGAGAATGGCAGCAGTGGGAGTGACACAGCTCGGGCACAGTACTGGGAGGTAGATGTGAGAACGGGAGAAGAAAAAACACCACCACCTCATTTTTGCCCATGTCCTTGTTTTGAGTTGGTAAGTTCTGCTGACTTTCCTCGTGGGAGGGTGGCAGCGGGGTGCCCAGGGTGCTCTTGTGGGTCACAGCAGCTGCCGTGGGCTGAAGGGCAGCATGGTGGGCTGGCTGGATCAGGGAATGTGCTTGCAGGAGAGACCAAAAGTTTACATTTGTTAGAGCAAAGTGAAGAAGCACGGGACCGGAGAACAGTGGGTGCTGCCATATAACCACCATAGCCCCAAGTCTAATGCATAATAGAGTCATTAATTCTGCTGATTAACTTGGCCTTGGGGTTCATGGAAATGACATCCACCTCCTTTCTCTTTTTTTTTTTTCCCTTTCTTTTTTTCTTTTTGGTTTTGTGTTTTTTTGTTGTTGGGGTTTTTTTTTTATTGTTTTTTTTTTAAGTTCAAACTGTGGAACGAGGGAGCATAAAAAAACCCAAGCTAATTAGAGGGAAATCAGGAGAAAAGAATCAGGGAGAAAAGAGAGACAGTCTGAGCATTAATGAGACTGATTTGGGAAGAGGATGTGACAAGCTCTTCAAAAGCATTATTGTCAAATGTGTCACTGTTTCATGGCTAGCACTACCTTTGAGCTTCACGCTGATAGTTAATGATTTGAAACTATAAAAAGATTGAAAAGGTAAAAGGGAAAATGGCAAACTCAACTGGATTTTAATGAGAGCCCCCCACCCCACTCCCCGCTTTCCTCTTTTTCCATGTGAAGAAGCCTTGGAAAGTACAAAAAAAGTTCACGTTCCCCCTGCCTGCTTGCACTCTCAAGGCAAAAACTGTTTCCAAAGGAGAAGGGAGAGCGCAGAGGTCCATCCGTCTCGCTCTGACCACCGTGCATCTCCCCCTCACCGAACCATCAGCTCCCCCCTCGGCTGTCGAGCGGTGGTGGGGTTGGGGCTGTACAGGCAGAGGGCTGACAAAAATAAGCCGAGATTGATGGAAGCGACAGCTATAGCTCTTGTTTGTTTTTTTGTGACGTGCTGAGCAGAAGCAGTCTTCACACTGTGAAATGTAACAAAGAAATCTAAAGTGATTACGCGGGTTCATTTGTCAGTGTCACTGCTCCAGCTATTGCTGTGTGCGACAATGAGATGACAAGGCATTTATTGCTGATGGTTGGTTATTAGCTGCATTATAGGAAACATTAGCACAGTCTAGGATACATAGACCGGGGAGACAATAGCTTTCTGGGCTCCAAACTCAGCAGGGTAGCCTTGTCATTAGATTTGGTAGTACCAATTTAATTTTTTTTGAAATAAATTGAAAGGAAACTTTGAAAAACTGAATCTGTAACCCTGCGTTTACCTTAAGACTGATGAGCGTGTTTTCTTTGGATGCCACGCAGCCCAGCAGGCCAACAAATCTGCAAAGAAAGATGCATCAGAAAAGCCTAGTGATACATTGGCTCCTGTCCGGTCCCATCGCTGCCTTCCAGCCCTGACCTCCACCCTGCCCCTTCTGCTGCTCGATGGACCAGGTTCTTCTCAACCAGGTCACCTCTGAAGGTACAAGGAGAAAAGGCAAGAGGCGTCCGTAATCTTTTGTTATGACCTTTGTCCTGCTTTTCTTATCTTTCTCAGTTCCACCCATTTTTGGCTTGTCTTGCCCGGGTCCTTTAGGGTCAGATCTTGGTTTCTCTCCCATCCTTGCAAACAGCCCTGTAGAAGTCACTGGAAGTATTTGACAGCAAGGGCTAAGTGGGGAAAGTAAAGGTTTGGCATCCCTGGGACGTGGCTGGATGAGTGCCATATTTATTAAGCTGTAAAAGAACATGCCTGTCCTGTGGCAAAAGCTGTATTTGCACAGCGATGTGAAGCCAACCCTCAGTTCTGGGGTGAAGTGCCTACTTTTTTACAGCCTTTTCAGTACCGAGTTTTGCAGTAAAAACAGAAATTCTCGTGGCGGCTCCTCCTTTTCAAAGAAGGTTTTTATTATCTAATTCATTTTTTGTATTAACTCAGTCAGTGAGCAATATATTCCCTGTTTCATTTTTTCTGACACTCGGCTTCAGTTTATTTTGTGCTACCCTCAGATTTCCAGAATGCCCCAGATTTTGGCACGGACAGCACTTAAATAAACTCTTAACAGTTGTCCTGGGAAAGTTGGAGGTTTTGACAGCTGCATGAGGGATCATGGGACTTGAGCCCATAAAATACCAGTGTAAGGGGAATTACAGTGTTTTAAAAAATGCTATCACTTGATAACATTGTAAATAGCAAAAGGAGCTGCATTTCAAAAAACTCAGGCCCAAACCAAGTATCTGTGAATCCAAAAAGGAAACTTTGCCGAAATCTCTTCATCACCAGATTTGGGTGAGTCAGGTGGAGGAAAGAAAAAATAAAAATGTCATAAAAATTTTGTCATATTCTTTGCCCTACGTGGTGTCTGCCTAGCAATGGATTTAATCTAAACTGTTTGTTCTGTATTCATCAACAATAATGGTAACCCAAAAACATTCAGTCAGACTTGGAGCCTGAAGATTTTAAATCAGGCTTTTTTCTTTTTTTTTTTTTTTTTTGGTAGCATTTTTGAGGTTAAAAGCAAATAATAGTTATTTTCTTTTAAAATTATGTTTACTAAATGTCTGTGAGAAAACTCTTACTGTCAGCTCAGTTACTGAACAAGGGGATTTTGAACTCCACTAGATACACTCCAGGCCACGTCATCTGCCTCTGCCCAGCAATTAATTTTGCCCTGAACCAAACCAATACTTTTTGCCCCAGTTTCTACATTGATGTGCCTTTCTCTCATTTCTGCTCTTGTGTTAGTTTTGTCTTCTCTCAACTTCCAACTTCCTGCTGAAATCCTGGGATTTCAGTGAAATCAGTGAATCAGGGGAGGTGATACCACTGTGAATCACTTTGGTTTCAATTGAAGAACAGGTACCTGCTGAGCTGGGGTCCTGGAAAACAAATATCCCCTATAAGACGGACAGATGACAACATCTGTGATCCAGCTTCTGAGTGAGCTTTATGTGCTTTTATTTAAAAGAAACAGAGCCAATAATTTAATCCAAGAATTTAGATATTAATAAAATGATAAATTAATAAAATAACAATAACAACAATAAAAAAATCATACCCTTCCACCTGTGAGGTTTTGAAAGGGTAGCCAATAGTTCTATACCTGTGGTGGCAATCCAGAACCAAATATGGGTGAGGTATCTCTTGAGGCCTGAAAGCTTGAAACTTGTCACCGAAGAGGCATCTAAACTCTCCAAAAAGAAAGCAATCTCTACTTGAGAGCATACAGGCATTTCTGACAAGTAGGGTCTGATGAATCAGCATTTCTGCTAGTGAGTTAATGCAGCATTTGGCAGCTACACTGAAAAAAAAAAAAGAAGAGAAAAAAGAAAAAGGAAAAAGAAAAAAGCCCTTTGGCATGAACTTTGCTTCTGAGATATATGCAATGTATCTTTGAGAAGTGGGATGGTTTTTGAAGTTCTAATGGAAGCTGTTTTAATTTGGGGGCAGGATCATTAAGGAACACTGTTTAAAAACATCGATTTTGTTCCCTCCGGCTGTACGCCGTGCTTCACACTGAACTTGGCACAGCCAAAATAGAATCCAAGAGAAGGTATCTGTATTGTGAGATAAAATGCAGCAAAGGCTGCCTGCTCTATGGCTCTCAGATCAGATAAGGGCTGCATCTCACATACCCACCCCACAGTGTAAACCGGAGTTAAAGGTATTAAGGGCTATGCTGTGATGATGTGTCAGAATTTAATTTAAATCCTCCTGCAATCAAAAATACCAAACCTTTCAAATCATTACTTGTTAAATATCAATTGGCGCCAATGGAGTCGTGTTGTCGAAAAGGGAAATGGTGGGAAATGACAGAAGGAAGCAGTTAGCAACCCTGCCTGTTGGTCCCACCTTTTATCACAGTTGTTTCGCTCAGCCAGAGGCACATCGTGCTCTTTGTAAAGACTAAGCCCAGCTTCTGCTCACTGTTCTCACAGTTTTTATAAGGAATATTAAGTCTGGCTTCAATATACAAGTTAGGCATGAAGGGCAATGCCCGCATTTCAACGAGATTAAGTTGTTAGACAAAAACATAGACTTCAGATCCACCAGAATTTGTACACAAGAAAGCACCAAGTAACTGATGACACACTGATAGAAAATGGATTTTTGTTTGTTTTTTTTAAAAATATTTTTCATTCCCCAGTGTGGTGCTGAACTTGCAGAGTAAAATATTGACCAGCTATCCCTTGCAAACAAGACACGGGCATTGCAGAGAGAGGTTTTTATTGTTACTGTTAATCATTATTTGTGTTGGGATGGAGTCTCTGAAGGCCTTGTAAAACCAGGTCACTGATGAACCAGGCACAACAAATACTAAGATTCTGTAGCAAGAGCCCCAAGAAAGAGCTGTTTCGTGAAGGCAACGCAGTGAGCTGCTGTGGAGAACGTCCAGCCTGGAAACTGCAGCAAAGTGCCAGTGGCAGCCCCTGCCTGAGCAACGTGGGTGAGGCTGCAGGACCCAGCTTAACTTCTCTCCCCAGCACTGGGCTGGAAAATGTGGTTGAGTGGCTTGGAGGTGGCATAGAAGCCTTTAGGGTGGTGCCATGGGGCACATCCTAAGGTGGGCTCATCTGCAGCCCCCCAGCCACACCAGCTCTGCCTCCTGCCCCAGGCTGGGTTTCCTTTCCTGTACGCACGGGCAAACATCGGTGGGAAAAATCGAAGTAAGGAACAAACGTTCAAAGCTGGCCCTGAATATTCATGCCTGGTGGATGAAAACAAAACTGACTGTAGCAACGTTGCTCAGGATGACCCGTGGAATTTTGCTTTTAAAGGTCGAGTGGTCAAAAGCCCTGCTTTGCTGCTTGTAGGAAGGAGAGCTTAGCTGTAAGGTCATGTTGCTTTCACACTCTTGGAAATGTTACCTCCCCCCTTCACAGGGAATGTAAATCAAGTAAAAAAACCACCCAGCAGGGTTATCAGGGTAACACTAAATCAACACCAGCTGCAACTGCTAGGGGTGAATAAAATGTGAGTGTAAAATTTACAGTGAGGCGTCTGTCTATTGCTACCGAGCAGTTAACAGGCTTTTCAATTAAAACATGCAAGGACCAAGATGATTACAGGGTGTTTTTTTTTGTGGGCTAAAGAAAAGCAAACTTGGAGGCCAAACTCATCCAGGTTTTCCATTCAGTGTTCATGGTGTCTCTAAATCATGACTACACTGCAGGCTGGAAGAGGATAGGCAGGAAGGGCAAACTTTCCTTTCAGCAGTTTCAACAAAACTGCTGACTAAAATCTGCATCTATCATCTTGTTATTGAAAAGTATAAGTAAAAGGTGAGAGAAAATTGTGTCTGATATGGGATGTTTAGTTGACAGACAGCTCATTGTAACAGATGTGGCTCCTTTTAAATAGCACTGTAAATGAGATCCCCGAAAGACAAGGACAAAGGCTAGGAGAGAGCACTTAGACTAATTAGACAGAGAAATCCATTTCCTTTTTAACTGAATGCTCCTCTGAATGTGCAGAGATTTCCAAGTTACGAAGTGCAAGCAAAGGATGGAGACTACAGCTATCAGTTCATAATCTGCAAGGCATGGAAAAACAATAGTCCTCATTTTTCAACCACTGATCTTCAGGAGATTTTTAAACCTGCACATCATCTCCTCAGTGAAGTACCTGCAGATTAATGACATGGCTAGAAAGCTTTTCATCTGGTGTGTCTGTGGACAAATTGTAAAGAAAGGCAAAAAAATGGCCTCAAAATGTGTTCTGTTTAAACAATTCACTAAGTACGGGCTGGTAGCCCAGATTTTTAGCTACCCTAAACTTACAGGAGAAATAAGAATGAAGGTAAGAGGCACAGAAATGGTACTATGTTTTCTACAGCAATCAGCACTCCAGGCTCAATGTGCCTTTTTGTGTGTGCTTTATGTTGGTCACAAGACATTAAAGGCAAGATCCTTCTCACCTACCTTCACCTGTTTCACTACCAGTTATTTATATATTGTTATTATCTTTATGAATGCATATAAATGGAAGGTTTTTTGCATCCTCTTACAGTTAACTTTGAGAGAGAGAGAGGCATCCCCAAAGTTTGTTTTATCATATCCAAGCTATGTGGACATATTTCTATCTCAGAATTTTTTCCACCAGAGATCTGTTCATTTCCTTATTTTTGATCGCTTTCTCTGCTCTACCCAAGACCAAAGAGGAGGAATCAAGAAAGGGAAACTCCATGAATGGAGAACATGACTAATTTTTGTTGCTGCTTTTTGAGCTGACCAGGCAGCCAAAATTTCCTACTTTGGACTTTATGTGGAGTAACCAGTGATTGGGAGTTGGGCTTCTTTGGTGTGTAGTTACATAAATAAGTAGTTCTGCTTTCTTGGAAACTGGGGGAATCAAACAAATGGAAAATGTTTCTCAGCTCCTATCTCTATACCTGTTCTGCCAGCATTTCTCTGACCTTCTTGAGAGCCCTTATTTGTAGTCATGTCAGTGCTTCTTCAGCCCATGTCTTGGCCAGCGGTGCTTGGTATGTTTTCCTGCACCCCAGCAATAAGGAGCGTGCGTTAGCAGGGCAGTAGCAGTGAAGACAGGACAATGTGGTTTGCAGAAAGCTGTCAGAACCCCAGTCTGTGGATCATCTTTGGTCTGGTTTCTGTCACGTGTTCTAGCCTGGGCTGCAGTGCAGTTACACTGCTGGTGCCTGTGCCAGCTGCACTGACCAGGACGGCTATAATGATGTTAGTGAAAGACTAACTAAAAAGTCTGGCAAGAGAGTGATGTGAGGAGAAATAGAAAGTAATTGTTCTCTCCAAGGGAAGAAGCCTCAACTGTTCCTCATCTCCCTTTTCAGAGCTAGCTCCTCTCGAGAAGAGCGGGAGTGGGAGCAGGGAAGGATGAGCCCTGCTCCTTCCTACGTCTCCAAATATAGGAACATTGGAATATAGGAAGGATTTGGTACTTCTGGGCTGTGCTGCTGGGAAGTAAAAGAGCATTTAACCCATTTGAGGTGGAAGTTTGCAATACCTTTTGCCTGTACGGCAATAGGCAGCCTTCTAGATAGTCTGAAGAATAGTACGGTGTCTTAGTAATGGATGAGACAAACAAATGTGTTATTTTTGAGCATAAGATCTGCCAGACTCTTGCCAGTGGTGCTTAACAGGCAAATTGCTCAACAATTACAGGAGGGGTTCTGCAACTGGGATCTGTGCAGGTGCAGGCTCCTGGTTATAGGCCAGGCTGATTTTGCAATGCCACTGGCTAAAATTATTTTTAAAGGAAAACATGATGGAACTGAATTGGAGTTGTTCCTGTGTATATGTGTGTGTACCCATATATTTATATACCCGTGCCTATAAGTGTGTGTGGGCGTGTGTGAACGTAGATACGAGTGTGTTTGAACTGCATTTGGAGTAGCATGAAAGGATTGCCAGGGTTGCTGGTGGTGAATTAATCCCAACGGATGGAGTTTAGTTCGGTCACTCTGAAGCAAAACAAAGCCACCCTCAGCACGGAAGATTAACAGCATGTGGCATGGTGAAATAATGGAGGTTAGAAACTCAACAAAGTTGTTTTGTGTTTTCAAATAGCATGGGATAACAGGAGCACAAAAGTCTATCGCAATCACAAGCTGGGCATGGGTCAAGATAACAATCTCGGCTGGATTTCTCCCTGCATCTGGACAGGAGGTCGAGCACACAGGGCAGTATTTTTTTGACTCAGCAGCTTGTGGACTCAATTTGCTTAGACTGCCATGGAATAGGAAATGTACATTTATCTGTCATATTTATCAGAGACTGTCTTAATTGAGATACTAAGAGAATGGCTGCAGAATAGATTTTGGTGACAGATGTCCTGTGCTTTGCTGTTATGTAAAAAGCCACCTTACCTTCTCTGTCAGCTGTAGTATCTGGCTATAATTAGAAGAAATAATATCTGTCAAATAATTGGTTATGCAGATTTTGATTAATTTCCTGAGACAATTCCACTCCTGTGCCACTTCTCAATCTCCCTGTGATTTCTTCATTTTCTCATTTGGGGAGAACTTCTGATTAATTAGACTCCAAAATCTTGCAAACAGCTTTGTGAATTATGTGGTGAGTTTTATTTCCTTACACTTGTGAGATACCAGTATAAGCAACACATGGTACTCTCAAAATGTGTCCTGGAAGTTATATAGCACCATTGCTACTGAAAGTGGAAGAAAATATGGTAAAGTGTTTCTCTTGAAAGTTTGTTTATGATATGAATGAGGATGGTACTAGTTTAGGAGCACTGTTAGCCTGCTTTGCTGCTTGGTCATGCTTCAAGCAGGTTAGGATTGTGAAAGATTTTTTTGGCAAGTCAAACTGTTTTGAAACATGAGGCTTGTTCATCGTATTGTGGGTTTGTCAAACGCATTTAATTTTCTTTTTAAAAAGTTAACCTGAAGAATTTTCAGAATCAGGTGGGTTTGGTGTTTCTGTGAGGCAGTGAGGATTGTCCTCTCCAAAATGCAAAACCAAAACAAGCAAAAAAAAAAAAAAATAAAATCCAAACACACACTTTGGAAAAGGATTTGTTCCCAGGCATGAGACCAGCTGGAAGACAGGAAAAAAGGTGTGGAGGAAACCAAGGAAATCAGTTGCCAGTCTTTCCTAGGGCTGCTGCTTCAATAGCATCTGTGTGCGTTGCGTTGGCAGGCGTGGTGCCCGAGGGGCCACGGTCCTCTCCAGCAGATCCACAGGTGTGTGAGCGTGAGGCTGGCTCCAGATCCATGCCAGGCACCCCTGTGCCCTGCCTGGCTGTGCCACGGGCACCACTTGGGCAGGGGAGCGAGCGAGGAGGGGCAGTGCCAGCCCTTTGCCGCTGGAGACGGGCACTGGGTTGATGCTCTGACGGCCTACAGAGCCTCTGGGCTCAGAGCAGAGTTTAGGATGAAGAGGTGGATTTGTATAGATGAGAAAATATTCAACATCCAGTACTTCTCTGGTATAAGGATAACTGGAGAGAGCAAGCAGATTTTATTTATTTTAATTTTTTTCAGCAGTCCTTTTCAGACACGTAGTAGTGACTGCGGCCTGTAGCAAATGTGCTGTCACATTTGAGCACTAATGCAGTCTTTCCCTGCAGTATATATGCTGGTGATTATCTGGCCTTTTAGAAATCTTGAACGAGATCCACCAGTATTTTGGGAAAGATACAGTGGACTGTGACGAGGGTCAAACACCATAAACATTAGATCCAAAATTACGATGAAGGCTCAGGCCTTTTGAAACCCTGAGACCCTTTGGAAGTTTTTACTGATTTGAAAGGGGCCAAGAATTTCCCATAACATATTATGAAAATAGGACAGACTTGACTTGGATCTCAGCATTTGATATTGAGCCTGGACTCTTCTCAAACCAATCTCCACTTATTTTCCATGGGAGTTTATCCTCCTTCTTGGAGAAGGCAGAGTTTTAACTCCAGAGCTGACCTGGGGATGGATGCTCTGTGACCAGATCATGCTGGCCAGTGGAATTTCCCTGCCCACCTACATATTGGTCAGGAGATGGGGCCTGTAGGGGAACCCTGGAATCAGCCCAGTGAGACTAAACTTCATTTACTGTTCCTGGGGTGACCAGCAATGTGGCTTTGTAGCCAAGAAGGCCAATGATATCCTGGGGTGCATAAAGAAGTCTGTGACCAGCAGGTCGAGGGAGGTTCTTCTGCCCCTCTACTCTGCAGTTAGTGAGGCCAGGTATGGAGTACCGTGTCCAGTTCTGGGCTCTCCAGTTCAAGAGAGACAAGGAGATACTGGAGAGGGTCTAGCAGAGGGCTATGAAGATGATGAGGGGACAGGAGTATCTGTGTGCGGAGGAAAGACTGAGAGCTCTGGGGCTGTTTAGCCTGGAGAAGAGAAGACTGAGAGGGGATCTTCTCAATGCTGATCAATATCTAAAGGGCAGGGGTCAAGAGGATGGGGCCAGACTCTTTTCAGTGGTACCCAGGGACAGGACAAGGGGCAGGAGGACCAGAT
>WTSP01019239.1:69482-100820 GCA_025331215.1 Actenoides lindsayi | reverse complement strand
GATCAATATCTAAAGGGCAGGGGTCAAGAGGATGGGGCCAGACTCTTTTCAGTGGTACCCAGTGACAGGACAAGGGGCAAGAGGCACACATTGGAAGAGGGGAGGCTCCATCTGAACAGGAGGAAAAACTTCTTTCCTTTGGATGTGCCAGAGCCTGGCCCAGGCTGCCCGGAGAGGTTGTGGAGTCTTCTTCTCAAATCCCCCCTGGATGTGATCCTGGGCCCCCTGCTCTAGGCAGACCTGCTTTGGCAGGGGGATTGGACCAGAGGATCTCCAGAAGTCTCTTCCAGCTCCCACCATGCTGTGATTCTGAGATCAGCAGGGTGCACGCTGCTCAGGAGGAGACAGCACCAGGGCACTGTCTTTTTGTGCAGGCTCCCACGCAGGGAGCAGGAGGCTCCTGTCTGGGAGGTCTGACACACATTGTGCTCAGCTGCTCGCTTGCTATTCCTATCTCACTTTGGGGAGCGTAGATCTGTGCTGCATTTCTAAGTCAATTTTCAGTTGCTGAAGATAGAGCACTGAGAGCCAAATCCATCCTGCCTTGAGCCTCCAGACCATTTTCCACCCCTCAGGGATGTGTTTGGGGCCGTTCAGGAGTGTATGTTCCCCAGCACTTCATATACCTTTCCTCTCTCTGCTTTTCCTCCATGCCCTGCACGTTGGTCTGGGTGTTGCATTTCTTGCAGTCTGTGATGAACCGTTTCTCATTTGGGCCCAAACCCCACGGGCTGCATGTTCAGCTTCTCCCCTTCCCACCGATCTCCTACCCCAGATCTGCTGCCCCATCCTCTCGGCAGGCTCAGCTGAGGGCTGGTGTTGCCCTGGAGCACAGAACAGCACCAGGAACCCTGAGTGAGGCCAGGCCATCATGGTGTGTGGGAAGTGGGATTGCCACAGGCTCCTGCTGCTGGGGGGATGGATAACTCCATGAAGGGGATGTGTTGTGGCTCCCAGGCTGCGATTCGGTTCATACTAAGCGGTATTGGTCAGTGTGGGTTCAGCACTTGCTACATATTTTATCAACTGACCTTCTAGATGTATTCCTGCTCTGCTTCTTTAACTTCCAATTCTGCTTTATCTTCAATTTTTGTAGCTCCTAATCTTCCTGCGTTTGATTTCTCATAATATTTCTTTAGCAGTCTGTTACAGAAAGGCTCTTTCTAGAGAAACTATGCTTTCCTTCCTTTGCTTCCCTTCCCTTTGTTTGCCTCTTAAAAATCTTTCTTTTCCTTTTTTTTTTTTTTTAAGAAACCCACCTGCTCTTCTTTGATACATCAATTCCATTAAGAGATTCAGTTTCTAAAATATTTTTGCCCTCAGCAGAAGAAAGAAATCTAACTGCAGGTGTTTCACAGTAAAGCTCAGGGGTGCAGAAACTGGTTTTATAGCAGATCTTGTCAAAGAGGATTTACAGAACCCGATAACATAACACAGTTCAATAACATAATGCCTTCATGAACTGTTTTCCTGGCCATCTGTGGAGCCTCACGGTTCCACCAGCTGAAGATCTGGTAGCCTATTTCCAAGATGTTGTTTGTAAATACGCGTCGAAAACGGGCAAGGATAACTGTAGTGAAGTGCATTTAGCTGGGTGCAATCCACTGAGGGTATTAATTTTGGGCTTTTACTGACAACAAGGGAGAAAACGTTGTCTGCTCTGTTGTTTTAGCACTGGTTGGTAGCAAAACAAGGTAGGGAGCTCGAATGTCTTCCTAGATCTATTCAACTGTCTATATGGCCAAGTTAGGGTTGAAAATAAAGAGTTTCTGACTCGTGGCTCTCTTAGTCCAGGAGCGGGCTGCCCGTGTGTCGCAGATCTAGAATATACACATCAAATATCAGAGAAAGTAACTCACATTGCAAGAAATTCAGCACAGGAATAAAACTCAAGTTTGTGCCAGTCAAAACAGCAAAAGATAAATAATTACACTGTTAATTCCCAATGTGTGCAGAACCCACCTTCAGCAAGGAGATGCAGAGCATCAAAGAGAAAGCCTCAGGATTTTCAGACCTTTTTGTACTTTGGAAGGGATATAAAATATCTAGTAGTAAACATGAATCCGCTCAGATATGAATTAGGATAATTTAAAGATCTCAGCTTCATATGCCTGGCTGAAGTTCAGAGTTATCAATTAGAAAATGCTTTCTAGGATTTATTATAGCCCTTGCGTAGGAGTGAGTTTGAAACTCGCAGCCCAGAAGAGTGGTGGTTGATATCAAAAAGGGAACAGGAATTTCAAAATATACATTATGGAATTGTGCTAAAATGCCAGCTCTTCAGAAATCTTTCCCTGTGAATAGCACACAAGTGCCTGTTCTCTGTGCAGTTTCATCCAATGCTCTTTTAATGGCCTGGATCATGGGAGGCTTGGTAAGTCGGAAGATAAAACAGTTCTCAGAAAGACTCCAAGCGCAATGGGAGAAGGAGAATTAAAAGTCTTTCTGACAAATTGAGGACTTTTCCCAAAGATATGATGAAAATCCCCAGTGCCTCATACCAAGGTAGTGGGCAAAAAAAAAACCAACTTTTTTTTTTCAATTTTTTTTTTTCCAGGAGCCACAAATAGAAGAAAACCATCTGCCTTCGGTCTGAAAAACTGAAAGAAAGCTCCCAAGGGCAAGCTGTGGAGTGACTCCAGGACTGACCATGCTGTTGGCAAGCAAGAGACAAACCAGCCTGTAATGGTAGGGCCCTGGCACACACATCCTCCAGCCTTTGAACCCCTCACAGTACCTTCCCACACCATCAGCTGCTAACCTCCAGGGCTTGCGGGGTGAGGATTGGGTTTTGCTCTTCTTTTAATGATCCTTTTTGAGCACTGATAAACTTCATTCAATCTTCTGCAGTGTGAACAGTGTGTGAAATCCTACATTGCTGCGCGGTGGAAAGGGAACAGCGCTATCTTTTAATGTACTTATTTGTCTCTGGGAAGGATTGCTGCCAAGCTTCTGTGAATAGACTTTTTTTTGGCTGCCCTCCCTTAAGTGAGCAAAAATGCTGAAAATTTATTCCCACAAACCCCAAAACTTCTTTCTGGTATTTCATGACATTAAAACACACATACAAACATGTGTACACACGTGCAAAACTTTGCCAGGATTAAACCCACTTTTCTTGCGACCGCAGAATCTTCTTTCCCAAAGCTCCAGAAAATGCTTGAAGCTATCTAAGTTATCAGTTTACTCAAACCTTTCAGATTTTTTATCCCTCTGTAACTTTAAAATCATTGCCATTCTGACAAAGTCAAAGCTGAAAAATACAATGTATATCCTGTGCAGCTATATTAAGTCTTATTTCTGAGATGAAAGCAAAAGAAGAGGGGAGAATAGTTAAATCTAACATTTAAGAAGTAGGTGATAGTTCACATTCCATAGCTGGAGTATTTATTTTTTTTTTATTAAAAGCAAAGCAAATAAAAATGATGGATTAAATGTTCATCACATCTTTATAAATCTGCTTGTTCTCCAAAGAAGGCCAGGCACTTACTTGGTGTGTGTGCACATGAGTAACTGTGTGTGTGCCTGTTGTATCTATTTCGATGTACAGGACATATTTCTGGCACTGGCAGGTAGTAGAACTGATGAGTACAAGATGGGAAAAGGCTTTGGTGATGAATGATCAAATTTTCAGAAACATCTCACCTCATTTGATTTGTTCATAAAATCCATTACGAGAATAAATAGTATTTTCCTACCTCAGGCATTCTGCGGTTCTTGGTCACAATATGATAGCTTTCTGCAGCATCTGGAGTTGGAGGGCTTTCGTTTGTTGTCTTTTGTTATGTCATTTGAAGAAATACTCACATTTTTTTCTGGAAAAAACCCCAGCATTGTGGCATTGGGAAGTTGACAGCACCATCAAACAGTCAGCAGTGGTGTATAGGAAAGGAATTTATATGAAGAACTTCCTTGCTATAGTGATCTGTTTAATAGCCTGGGTTGGGAGGAGAGCAAGAGAGCCAAAGAAATGATTGTGCTGATATAAATGTTTCTCCTGTTTGTCTTTCCCTGAAAACAAGAGCTTCTTGAATAGCCTGTGCTGTTCATTTTGATCAGTTTTGGTGCGGTGGAGGTGGAAGCTTGGACTCACCCCAAGGAAAAGTCTCTGCATCTTGCAGAGTCAGAACCAGTGTCTGGTTTTCTGCAAATTCTGCTTTGCAGTTTGATCCCAGAAAGTACTGTCTGTTGCTACTGCTGTTACTGGCTACTCGTTTTTAAATAGTCTTCATCCCTTGTGGAGCAATAAAGAAAACATATATACTTTTATTCTCTTAGCTGGCCTCCAAGGGAAGGTGCTCATGAGAGGCCACCTTTCTGCGTGGGCTTGTAAGGCAGCTGGTGAGGTTTTCTCTCCTTGCATAGAGAACATTAGAGAGTCAAGCAGCGCTTCTTGGTTCCTGAGCCTGGGGATTTATTTTCTTAGGATGAAACTCAAGTGGCACTGACCTCTGCAGGGGAAACCCAGGCCCAGTGAGAGTGGTGTTCCTCACCATCCCACAGGTCCCTGAGACTCTGTGATACATATCTCAGCAGGTAATGTAGATGCAGCCACAGTGACTGGCATTTGAGTTAATTATGGTGCATTAAGGATTGAGCTACAGAGACTCAAAACCAATTAAGCTTTTTAATATATGGAAGGTTTTATGACGTGGGGAGCCTTTTTCAGGGCCTCAAATGCAGGTTTTATGACATTGCAGTAGGGAAGTTTGCGTTGGTCTTGGATCACTCAGGTGCTGAGGATTTTCCTTCTCAGTCATGACAAAGTTAGAAATTAGGAACCTGGCCAGTGCTCTGACACGTGACTTTCTGTGCAACCCGACTGATGCAAACGGGTTCCTGTAAAATCTTTGGAAAGATGGATTTCTGCACATCTCCTTCCCAGGACCAACAGGACTCAAGGGCAGTTCACAGCTCCACGGCTTCCCTGGAGACTCTGAGGTGCCCTCTGCCGTGCCGTGGTTCAGAGGTGTCCCTGCAGATGACACAGTGTCCTGGCTGACAGCATTGCCACCTCGAGTTGTGTTGGAGTTCAGGTCGCTCTCTCCTGTCTGAGGTTGTGCTGGAGCGATGGGCAGGGGTCAGAATCTGCCTCCTCCCCATGAGAATTTTGGGCAAACTCATCCTTTGCAGAGATACCGTTTCCTGTGGCTCATGCCTGCCTCTGGAAACAACGCTGTGGATTCAAACCTTTCTCCTCACCTGGGAAGTTAGGATCGTGCGTTCGTGGTGAAACGGTGAGAGCTGCCAGGCCCTCTGCCCTCGCTGCCTTGGTTCTGAGCTCTCTCTTTCTGCCTCAGGTGCTTCTCACCAAAGGCAGTGGACCTTTTATGGTGCCTACGTTGCTGGAGGAGTGCCAGCACCAGTCCAGCCTGGGCAATTCTCTTTGCTTGGCAAGCTCTCGTCGTGCTCTCCCAGCAGGCTTTGACTGGGAGTTTTGCTGCTGGTACCAATCACCCTCTGCTCCCTTGATGGGGATCAGTTAGCCCTCCCAGTATCTGATGATCAGCTCCTCTGCCCTGTGTACAGAACAAATTCTTCTACAATCTTGCTGTCTCCTCGTATGCTTTAAAGCTGCTTTAAACCAAAACTGTCTTCTGTTTGTTTTCTGATTGGCGATGAAGCACCATTCGAAACCTTTTCCAGTTACTCGGAGGTTTCCAGAGAGTTTAATCTCTATTGTGGGTTTTACTGCTTCATTATCTTAGATACTTGCTTAATTCGTCTGACGGCTACAACCATATGTTGTGTGGTAGTCACTGAGACAGGGAGTCTGAGAGAGGTTAAAAGTGCACGTTAAAAATACGGCTTTTCACGGGTCTCATTGGAAAAACCACTATTGATCTTTTGTCGGCCATTTGGGCTCTTTATGTTTGCTTCTGCTTAAAATGCCTTCCAGGAAGTCCTACCAGAATGAAAGTTTTAGGTCATGAAAGATGGAAAAGCTGAGAACTCTGGAAAAATAAATTCCTTTGTTTTTTAACGGAACAGTGTGGTATTTGCATCAGGCTGGTGGCAATACACGTTTCCTCCTCCCAGCGAGCTGCTGAGGAGCTTCACACTGCTCAGAGGGATCATGCCACAGGTTGGTCAGGCCTTCTTCTCTGCAGTGAGCATTAGAGAAAGGGCACTGGGGAGGGCTGGTCAGGGAGGGCTGGGCTATGGAATCAAATTTTTTAACAGCCTGATCCACCCAGTTTCATTTGGAAGAGGCAGCAGCAAAGTCCTCAAATGAATCCTGCTCCAGTGCGTTCTCAGGCTTGGCCCAAGGTAGATCTTCTGGCCGTTCCCACCTATTGCTTGTAGGTGACAGGCAAAGGTACACACCAGGAAGGCTGAACTCTGCTACTGATGTTCTGTTGTGGTGCTGTTGGTGAGGTTAAAAATAATCAGCTGCAGCCTCAGACATCATGGTTAAATATTTTGTTTTATTGCGAGAGGGTTGACCTGGAGTATTTGGACACCAGGCTCTCCATGCTGAAGGACCTGAACTTCCCTCTCCGCTGCTCCCCCTTTCTTAACTTAATTTTTGGCAGTAGTTTGCAGAAAACACATCTGCTACACTTGGCAAGTAAAGGCACCTTCGTTTTCAGACAGATTCTGTGTAAATACCAAACAAAACATATATTATAGATGCTTGGCTTGGATCTAGTATAACTTTTGCTTCCTGAGCTACCTTATTCTCCTTTGATTTATGCAGATGTAAGGGCACTTCTGCAGAGATGTGTGACTTTCTACATGATATTTTCATATCTAATTGAGGTGTAGAGGCCGCCATCCTGCTGCCTCTGCTTCTAAGGGCAAAGCCTGCAAAATGCAGCCTGGAGTGAGCACCTCTGCTGTCCATTTGCCAGAGAAACAGAAGGGAATAGATCCCATTTCACCTGAACCTTGGTGGAGCTGTGTCAGACCCCAGTGGTGATTCCTCCTCTTAGCAAACACGATGGGCACACTGAGCAAATAACTGCCATGAGTTGCTTGCTTCATACATTTTTGTCCTCCTTCTCCTTTCAGGTTTTGGTCTGCCCCTAAGCAAGCTGGGATTTTATCAAGAGCCCCCCGGCATCCCTCTGAAGGATTCTTTGTCTGCAGGGCTGCTGGGCACCCGTCCGGCTGGCTGGAGACAGAGGTTACATGGTATGTTTCTGTCCTTTGAGCGGACTTCTAGAATCCTTTTTCTGGGATAAATATTTGGGTTTGCAGTTTTGAAAATTGCTTACCACAAATATTTGCCTAAAATTTGCTGGTGCAGGGAATGTTTCCTCAGTAAACACATTTACCAGCATATTTTCAGTCAGTAAACACCACAGAGGTGTGAACACAGTCAAAGGGAGTTAATTTTTAATGTAAAATAATTTGGAGAAGGCTGGAATCAGCTTTTTGTCTTGTATTTTGGGGAATACTCTTCAGTCCATACCCGGACATGCTCAGTGCAAGCCTGTACCTTTTGGGGGGGGCAGGGTGAAAAGAGGAGCATGCTTTTAGAGTGTGAGATGCAGCAACACATGCCCCCAGTTCAGAGGGAGCTGGCCCTGTACCTGTGCAGAGTATGAACCAGCCCATTTAATTCAGAGGGGCATGAATGGTGAATCATTGCACTGTGAGGGTTCTCACAACGGTCCTTGCGACCAGTCTGGTTTTTAGGGGGGGGTGAGGGGAAGGTGGGAAGTGGCAGCTCTTGCCGTGCTGAGCCCCAGTGGGGGTGGTGCTCGGTGGAGTTGGGCACCAAAGAATTGGTGGTACTCGACCTGTTCCTGCAGTGATGTGGCCCAGGAAAGACAGGAGGGTGAGGAAAAGGAGTCCTGGTGATGTGGCAGCCCCTGGCCAGGCTAGCAAGAGGAGTCACTTGTGTTCTGGGCTTCTGCCTTGCTGTTCTTTCCCCCCCCCCAACCTGGAAGTCCTCTCCCATTTGATGGTGGGGCACCTTACCCCGGGTGCAGTGTCGGCAGGCTGTACGTACCAAGGATGTGGCTTGATTATTGTGGAGTCTCACTCCAGTTTTAAAGCTAATTTGCAAGCTCTAGAGAAGCAATGGCTTGGCAGAGGGAAGATGTCATTATTCTTATTAGCATCAGTAGTTTTAGACCAAATCCTCTGTCCTCACTCCCTCTGAGAGTTCGCTGATTTTCAACCAAGAAATGTTGTGCTCCAAGTTGGTAAAATGCTTGTTTCTAGGTGAGGGAACATCCTCTCTGAATGATGTGGCCGGGAAGACAAGCAAGAAACCTTTTCATTCCAGGGCTTTCTGAAGCTTGTCAGGGCTGCTGAAGATAATCAAACCCCCGTCTTATTAAAGATCCTTTTCTTCATCAGTATGTTGTCCATTGGCAAAGTGGGAGGCTCAGTCACTGATGCCAGAGCAGACTGAGGGCTCATAGAGAAGCTAATTATATTTTTTCCTTTTTATTTTTTTTTTTTTCATTGCAGAAAGACAGAATAGTTGTGAATAAATTGGGAAAGGGGACGGCGAGGAGAACTGAGAGTTCATTAATATTCATATTTAGCCACAAGTACACAGAAAAGGTGACAAGGAGCTAGCTCCCTGGAAACCTATGCACCTTGGCAGTAGATGGAAAATTGCATTTAATTATAGCTACCTTTAGCTCCACACCTAATGAGCATGTTTGAAGCTGTGCAGGGTTGCTGGATGCTAGAGGAAGATCCAAGGCTCAAACAGAAAATGAAAACCTTCCCTCCTCCTTCCCTGCTTTGCTGAATTTAAAATAATTCTGCCAAGGCCCAGGAGACCGAGTGGACTTTTATTCTTGATTTCCCCATGATTATTACAGAAACCAATCCAGGGAAAAAAAATAAAAATCAAATAAGATGGTCACTAGGTGGGAACAAGCACATTTTAATGGGGAGTAAAAGAATGGAGACTTATTCCGTTCTCATGTTGCTTAGTGAGCACTGCTAGGGTCTTGAGGTCTTTTTTAAATTCTTTTTTTCTTCTCATTTCCTGCTGATTTATCTGTTTGTTGATCGCTTTTAGTGTTTTTTCATCTTTATTTTATTTTGGGGGAGACTGCTATCTGTGGATTTTACTACCTTGTAGCTAAGGAAGAGAGAAGCCAAGGAGATTTCTTTCACATGCATTTCTTAGGGTTGCTTTAGCACATTGGTTCCCACAGCAACTTTAAAACCAAACCCGTAGAGCCAAATCCTTTCTGCAACATAGGCAGAGATTGAAGCTAGTAGAGATGCTCCATATTAATTTATGTGAGTTCAGGGGAAAGCAGAACGTGGTCTGTACTTGGCCTTTCATCTAATAAACTCTGCCTTGCTGAAATATGTCCTGAATGAAACATTTGAAGCTGCTTTTAACCTTCCAGCAAGGAACTGATGTTTGTAGCACAAGCCCACCAGAAATCACTGTCATTTTGGTGGCTGAGGTAGAAAAGTGAGTATCTGAAATCATCCCTCATACTTTTAACGCATGCTGAAATTTTGCTTTTCCTACTGAGCCCAGCCATGAGCTGTAGATAAGGACTGAACAGGTGGTCACATTTATCTTTAGAGGGGAGCTCCTTCCAACATGACCAAATCTTAAGAGACCTGGCAAGTGAAATGCCGTGTTGACACAGGGGCACGTTACAGCTCTGCAGTTACTGGCTTGTTTCTCAACCTCATCGCTGCCGAGGGCAGACGGAGCAAGTCTGCCAGTCCGGGGTGCTCCAGTTCGTGCCCCCCAGGCTGGGAAAGCCTGCTTAGCCAGGGCTCATCCCGGGAGCTCTGCTGGGGGAAGGATCTGCTGGGGAAGAGCCACGTCTGCAGCTGGGAGCCCAGAGGTGAACCCACGCAGGCTGGCAAGATATGGGCAGTTATCATGGGCACCAAGCTATGAAATGATGGTCGCAGCTTGGCCCTGAATCTCTCAAGTTTAGGCCAGTTGTTTCTTAGCTTCTGCTTTTACTTTTTTCTTTCTTTTTTCTTTTATTTTTTTTTCTCTGTTCTTTTTTTCCATTTTTCTTTTCCCTTTTCTTCCCCTCTCTATTTCTTTTCTTCCCCTCTCTCTTTCTTTTCTTCCCCTCTCTCTTTTCCTCTTCTTTATTCTTTTCAGAAAGCACTGCATGTGCTTCTTTCCCACTTCTGTTCCTGGGGGAATTTGGTTAACCTTGGGAGAAACAGAAAATCCCACAGGCTTCCATTTGGTCTCTCTCTTCATTGTGCCTTGTCTGGAGGGACCTTGCCAATGGTTCCTGTTGGTTACATATCCCTGTGCTCCTAGCTGACAGATAGCACTGGCACTTGAGAGATCCTTGGGATAAATCTCTTATGGACACACAACAGTTACTGCACCGCAGGTTTTCTCCCTCCTGTTTCTTTGGCATGCATTTAGTGATTTGTTGGTTTGCAGGAACTACTCTCAGGTTCAGATCATGCACATCTTTTATTTCTTTCTTCTTTACCTGAGGATGTTTTCTTCTGCTCCTGCTCTTTGTGGATTCATATTGCGGGCAACGTTACAGTCTATTTTGGGTGATTTAGAACAGGGCAGATTGAAAGGCACAAGTATTATTCCTTGGCAAATAAGCAAGCCTAGATATGCCTCAAACACATTTTAAAACATTTTAAACCCTTATTCACATGCAACTTATGTAGCTGACTGCTGGGCAAACATAAATCCCTAAATCCTTCTTTTCCTTTATTTTGATCAGCATTGCTTTGTCTTTCTTCTGCTTTTCTTGTCAGCTTATTTCTGCAGGGGGGTAGGTACCAACATGCTTTCAAACATCCTGTTTGCTTTTTTAGACACCTGCATGCCACAGTAAAATTTTACCTCAGTTGTCACGTATTTTTTGAATGAAAATAGTCTTTAATTATGATCAAAAAGGAAACCTTCTGTATGTGTCTGTCTTTAAAGGCGTGATGGATACCTATGGCTGGATGCTGCTGCTGCTTCTGCTGTGCTGTCTTCTGTTTATTAGAGTCCGGCCCCTTACGAAGCTGTCAGCTGAGCAGAGGGTATGCAGAGTGACAGGCATTTCTGAGTAGGCTTTGGGATGTGCCAGAGCCCCAAGGTGAGTCATGAAGTGTGACAGACATCCACAATTCTTTACCCTATATGTGGAGCTTGAAATGCTGCAAGATGCCTTTTTGTGGGGGGAAAAACAGCTGCTACCCGGAGAGCTGCGGTCCAGGCGCTGCGGGTCCTGCCTGTCAGTGCTGCAAGGAAGGACAGACTGTTGTGAGGACTGGAAATGGTACAGCCCAGTTAGGAGGGAGTTAGGGGAAAATTTCCTTTGACGTCTTGGTCTTTCACGTGTAACCATCGCGGCCATTGCGATACAACGCGCAGCGTGCGTCGCTTCTCTTTGCTTGGGAAATGAGACGGGGTGTCCTTTGCCCACTCTCGAGGTTGCCAGTAAATGTGGCCTGAGGAAGGGTGGGGAAAGGGAAAAAATACAGAGACTCTGCATATGTGTTTTTTCTCTTACGCTCTTTTTGTTTAAAACTCAGGAAAAAAAGTAGAATTTTTAATAATGCCCAGGATCGGATGAAACAATTAAACCAGAAAAGCAATTTCAACTCTGAAAGGCTGCCTTAGCCTTCTAGTGCAGGCACATGAAGAACCTGTATGCTGCCTGGAGCCATTTTCTCATCCCACCAAATCTTCCCCCAGGAAATGTCCTCCTTCAAAGAGCTTTGGCGCTGCAAAATGGGACTCATTCACCCTGCCATGCCATGGCAAATCTTGCCTGCCCCTTGGAAAACTGGAGTCAGTGAATTCATATATCTCTGGAGGCACTTAGCAATATTTCCAGTCAAAACATTTTGGTTTTCAATGAAATAATGGTTGGACACAATGATCCCAAGGGTCTTTTCCAACCTAAATGATTCTGTGATTCTGTGAAATATGTGTCAGAAATATTTTGTCTTTTTGACTTTCAGTGAAGTATATGGCAGAAATATTTTGGGTTTTAAGACTGGGGTTTTTTTCCCCTTGAAGATACACCGATTCTGGGAGGAAGAAACAGGCCTAGCTATTGGTGATACTATTTTCTGTCAAGAAATGAGCTCATGTTAATGGAAAAATTTTAATCAAGCATGGAAAAAAGAAAAAGCACTTTTCTTAGTAGTGATTCTGTCACCCGTGTAGAAGAGATTTGGGATCTGGAGTGGTTTCCTTCTGGTTTTTAGCCTTAAAGCTTATGTTTTCAGGCTCCTCAAGTCAGCCTCATGCTGTGCAGGCAACGCACAGCAGGAGCATTATGAAAAAGAAATAAAAAGAGACTCCGACAAGAATAGCCAGAGCTGGTAAAAGTGTCTTCACCTGCTCTGCTGAGAGGTTTGTGAAGCAATGCTCCCCCGGGGCAACTGGCTCGCACCCCTTCTCACCATCATCCCTGCGACTCCTTTGAAATGCGATCCCTTTGTTGTCAGCTCTATCTTTATAAATCAGGGCTGCACAATAAAGCCCTAACACTGAGATGATAAAGCCAGTTTCGTGGCTACCACTGCTACCCACTGACCGTTCCCCAAGCGTTCTGGAAGAGCCCGTAGCAAAATGCAAGGAGCTGTCCCTGCAACCGCGTAGACGGAGTCTCAGATTGCACCAGGCATGAGGATAACTGTATGTACAGAATGTATTCAGCCCTCAGGCATATATCCATATGTTTGGATGCTGGTGGGTGTTTTTTAAAGTTACTGTTTTAAAGATATCCACACAGGTGGCTGACAAGCATTTCTTAGATGGCACGGCACAAATGTTGAAGCAATCTGACCGCTCGTGGGTGAGGAATAGAAAAGAGAAGCAGCGCTGGGTGTCCAGGGTTTTCTGGATAATGGCTATTTGCCTTAAGAAATAAAGGACTAGTTTTTTCCAGTTAGCTTTGGGGAAATGCACAGGGCTGTGTGGAGGCTGACAGCAGGCTCTTGTTTCAGAGAAAACAAAAGCCCCATCGGGTAGAGGCACTTTAGAAAAACAAACCCAGTTTTGGCGATGTGATATTTTTCTTTACGAACCGTGTTTCCTGCCTGGGTGCAATGTGTTATTTTCTTAGTCATTCAAAGCAAATTAAAAAAAGGGCATAAGATGTGGGAGGGAGGCAGTGTTTTGGGTTTGGGCTTTCCATTTTATTTTTGATAATGGAAATACACGTTGAGGCCGGAGCGTGCCATTGTAGAGCAGCTCTCTGATGAGCAGCAGGATGAAGCTGCGCAGCCCAGAGGTTGGGCAGTTGGTTTGCAAAGGCCCCGGGCTCACCAGAAAGACACAGTCCTGCTCTGTTCCCTTACAGGATGATGAGAACTTTCCCCTGTGGCCAGCCAGTTTCTCTGGGTTTCATTTCCTCCCTCCGTTTCACAATCCTGGGAGCATCCCCTCCAGGCGGACTGGTTCTTTGTATGGGCAGTCCCTTGGAGGATAGCAAACGTTGCTGGTGCATGTTCAGAAGCAGCTTTACTGATGAAAGGAGACTGAAAACAGTTTCAATCCCCAACCTTCTCTAGGTCCAAGTGTGCTCAATTCAGAGAAAGCAATAAACAGTAAATGAAGGTGAGTGACTAATTGTAAATGAGACTTCCCAGGGACCTTTCCTTCTAAAGCAGTGGAAGCAGCCACTGAGCTGAAGGAGACCCATCCTTTATTTCTGGATGGTTACTGAGAATAAAAGGACTGTCAGAAAAAAACAAACCTAATTCCTTTCCTACCAGGCCTCTAGTCCAAATGCTGCTGAAGCCATGTAGAAAACAGAGTTTCTTCAGACCATCCCCACAACTTTTCCATCATGTCTCCAGCAAGTACACTCTTATCACAACTTCTTGTTGCATCTACAAGATTTGTGCCAGTGTTCACCGAGGAAAACAATCCTAATGTAGGTTTGTTGGCTCATTAGCTGTGAGTCTGTAAGGGCGTGAGTGATGTATGAGAGAAGTTAATTAAAAGAATTATTTCTGCGAGGAGGGAATGAATACCACTGGTCATACAGGGCAGGAGTGGGACTTGGGTAATACACATATTGAGCTATAACTGGGATATAGAGATGCCTGAGCCAAGTATTAGCAGCAGAACCGCCCATATGCTGAGGGAGTTGTCAGCTGGTGAAGCCAGGAAAACAGAATGGAACTAGGACTTTGACTCAAAACGTCAAGATGAATCCCTCACTGAGCTGAGCTGCACCAAGCACATCTGTGCACTGTGAAGGGAGAGCTGTACAGACCGTAATATTTTAACCTGAAGCTATTTGGAAGCAGGTCTGGCCAGTACTCAGCTGTAAAGACACCAATTGTCTATCACAATTTGCTTCAAATATAATTGAAACTCAAGGAAAATTACTACTGCTAGGCTGATACCATCAAAATGACTGCAGAAAGGTTAAAAACACAGTAACCCCCCCATACACCTGGCTTTCTGTTGAAAAGCTGTGGTGCTCCACGTGAAATCTTGGGAACGACTGTCCTGCATCCTGCCTCTGCCAGCTCTCACGACTGCTGTACGGGTGGCTTCTGTGGGGGCCGTGCAAGGCAGAGCTGCCGCCCCTCGGGGCAACTTGCCATTTCGAAGCCGATGACCTCCTGCTATCGAGCCGTCGTGTCGGCGGCTGGTCTTCAAAGCGCACCTTCTGCGAGCACGCGGACGCTCACCTGCGCGCGCCGGGGACTGCGCGCGGCTTTTTCCTGTCCCGTGTTTTCGGTCATTTTGGGAACACCTTCCCGCTGCGGGCTCTGACTCATTCAATTTTATTAATTTTTTTTTGCCATCTCTGAGCGACGTTGACGCCGAGAAGCCCCTTAAATCTTCAGGTGCAGACGGGCCGGCGTTGTCGGGCTGCGCGGCGAGGACGTTCACGTTTCTTCTCATTAGCGGCGCGCGGTGTAAAAGCCTCGCCTCGAGTTTCTTGCAGACGGCGGTAATGAAGCTCTGAAGGAATAGTCAGGGGACTGGAGCTAATTAAAATGCAGCAGGGTGTAGAAGTAAAGGTAGCAGCAGCTCGCTAGGCCGTGTCTCTGGCAATCAGCAGTCCCCAGTTTACCCGCGCTAATTGACGGGAGATGCGGCGCTACTGAGTGTGCACGCAGCCAGCGTTAATGGAGTCAGCACACGCCGCTCTTCCTGCCTGACTTGTCTCATCGCTGACCTTGAACCGGCAAAGGTCAGCTGATGGTGCTGCTTTCATCGAGCTGACAGGTGTCTGAAGATCTTTCTCTTTGTAGGATGATAATTTGGCAGTTGTCTTAGCCTGTACGCGAATTAGCGATCTGATCCCGAAGAGATGACGGATGAAAAGGACTGAGGGCTTGCTGTGGTGAGGAGCCGGGCTGTTGGGAGTTTAAAAAAAAATCCCAGGTACTGAAAGTCCTGGAGGAAGGAAACAAAAGGAGATTGCGTATTTCCCCTCGGAGGAGATAGTGCCTGAAGAAGCAAATAGGCAGATTTTCCTAAGTGGAGATGCGGTCGGCCCACTGTTAAAAATCGGCAGCTTGCTTGTGTTGATTGCGAGCACCAGGTGCACCGCTGGCACTCGGCAAATACCTAATAATAATAATAATAATAGCAACAATAGTCGGGGCACCTGACACCTGCAGGAAGTTGGGAGTGACAGTGTTCTTGGGGAGACATCTCGCCCAAAGGCAACGCTGGCTCCGGGAGATGCCATCGTTATTCTGCAATAGGGCTGCAGCTCATGTGCCCTCCTTTTTTTTTCCCACTCCTCTGTTGCAAATGGTCTCAGCAGAGACAGTGGAGACTGACAGAAATAATTCTGCCATCCTCCCATTCAAATCTGAAAAAAAAAGCAGTGTTTTTGAGCATTTTTAGCCAATGCTTTGGCTTTTCTGAGGCAACCAGCAGCCTCCTGTGGCCCCTCTGGGTGGAAGTGGAGCTTGCTGGAGCCTGGGCTCACACCTCCTTTTCCCACCTTCACTTGTGCAAGGTATGTGTAAAGATGCTTCACGCTGCCATAGCAACATTTGACCACTTGCTTGTGGGTATAAAATGGGGTAAAAGAGAGCCTAGAGCTTTTTTGGGAGGGAAAGAGAGCCTAGAGCTTTTTTGGGAGGGGTCCATAGTTCCCAGTAGCGCAGACAGAGAAACGCTCGTTGCTGAAAAGCTGAGGGGAAGTCTTGGGGGCAACTGGCTTGGTGGCATTACTAGACTGCATTTTTCTTGGCTAAAATAGAGAGGGAGAAAGTCAGTGAGAGCCCAGATATGCAAAGCAGCACCTGCAAAGGGACTCCTTTGAAGAGTCTCCTGCTCCCTTGTCTCAGTGGGGGGGTTCTGGCCTCAGTTACTGGTGCCTGCCCAGCTCCCCCACCCAGCCAGGCTCTGGTTATGCTGAGGCCAATGGGAGATGCTGGACCCCATCCCTCAGTGCCTTTCTTCAGCAAGATGGGGCAGTCACAACCCTTGCCAGAGCTGGGGAGGGGGGAGCAAATCAAGCACAGCTTCTCTTTGCTTCACCTGCAGTTTCCCAGGATCTTTTCATAATTATCCATCTCTGAAAGCAACTGCTCTTTGCTAGTATAATTACCAGAATATTTCTTCATTTATCTGTGATTATAGGAAACTCAAGTATTGTCTGGGGAACAAAATGCTCTGTAACTTGAAAACAATTTATAGCAGCTCTCTTTTTAAAGACATGTGGAAAAAAAAAAATGCCAAGGCAAAACATATGTATGTCTGTAGGGCTGCAGCCCAGCTAGAAAGGTAGCAGATCAGGAGATTTTTACCAGAGCAAGCCTGAGGTGACTAATAGGATCATCCTTTAAATAGAAAAATGGTTTTGTTATTGAGCCTTTTTAATCTGACGTTTTCTCAGCTGCCTCTGAGGTGACTGCCAAGTGTATGGGATGCTCCTGGTCTCTGTCCTCCCAGTACCTGAGCTGGTGCTGCAAAACCCCCCCAGGCTTCCCACCATCCCCTGGCACGCGGAGGGGCTGTTTGCTCTCTGCCCTCAGCACTGCAGTCACTTTATCGTGTCAGGATGCGCTCTCCTTCAGGGACACAAGAGCAATCCTTCTCCTTTGTGCTGGGTTGAGAAAGCAATTGTAAAATAAACGTTAAAAGAAAAAAAAGTGTTGCCTAAGTGCAGCCTGAGATCAATAAAATATGCAAGCGTGGGCTCCTGCTGTTCAGGGCTGCAGCAGTCTCTAGCCTAGAGCCAGAGGGGCTGGAGAAGCACATTGGGGCTTCTCTAAGTGACAGCTGGTAGGAATTTTACATTAATGCAACAGGTAGGTCTCATATGTTTGTACCCAGAGGTCTCGGGTTCAGGTGCCAGCTATGAAGGAACTCTCAGGAGGTCCCAGACTGAGGAAGCTGTGATAAAGGAAAGAAACAGCGATAAAGCAAACTCCAGCAATTAAGGTTCTGTGCCTGGGTTAACTCCTTCCAACACTGGCCATTTCTTGTTTCGCAGAAGAGGGTCTGTCCCTTTCTTTCCCCAGCAAGGAGACAATCAATAATAGAAGTGGTGAAAAATTAGGGTAGTGACCATTTTTCTTTTGCTGGGGGAAGAGAGATGCTCCCATCCAGTGCAAAGATAAATGAGATGGATTCATGGATCATTTCTTCTTGAAATTAAAAGCTCAACTTATGCTGCTGAAACCAGTAACAACATAGTGGGACAATAGTTTCTCCCTCCTACCATGAAAAAGAATGGTGAGTGGAGCAATAACATGCACATAGAAAGTATAACATGACAACTCTGACAAATACATGGTCGTGTCTGCCTTTTGGCCCAACCTCAGGTCCTGTTAAGTCTCAGGTTATCTCTTATTAGAAAAAAAAAGGCAGGGGGAGCTTCACACAAGTGTTCTATCTGCTTCCTTGTTGCCTTTGTCGGGAAGGATGAGGCAGGTCCCAAACCCTGAACAGTCTGGGAATGGCTGTTTGCCGTATTCCAGAGTTAAGGTGCCTCTAGAAGTTTCTAAGGATGAAAGCATTTGATTTAAAGCAAAAGCATCGGGGAATATTTGTGGCTCACAGGAGTGTTTGTGTTAAGAACATTGGTGTCAGTGATTTGAAATCTTAAGTGTTTTGTCCCTGTTCTTTCTCCATGTGTGTACGTGAAGTCAGGACTGAAAAGCAAAGCGGCCTCTGATGTGACAGCTTTCCTAAAGGGTGGCAGGTGAGGTGTCCTCAGACAGCTGGAGCCCTTTTGTCTCCTCTGAGGAGGAAGAAGCAAGACCCATGAACAGTCAAGCAACTTGTAAAAAAAAGAAAAAAGGAACCAGAGCTTTTGGGAGACACAAATGCAGGAGCTGTCCCATGGAATCAGGTATGCATTTCAAGCAGAAACCAGTTTTGAGGCTTAGATGAAACTGAATTTAAAGCTGTACTGGGGCCTCCCTAGCTGACTTCAGCTGCTCTGAAGAAGGACCGGTGGGTGAACGTGGGGCAGGATGGACATGACCAGAGGAGAGCTGTGAGTGTTGCTTGCATAACTCAGGATGCTCCTTCAGGTGACTCTGAGGTGGGCTGGGAGGCTGGAAGGGACCTGGGGTTGATTGATAAGGAGTTTTCTGGTGAGAGAAACAAATGCTTGTTTCAGGTTGGGGTGTGGTGAGTGGGAGAAAATAGCAGGAGGTGGCAAAGGAAAGGATGTATTGCTGGGAACACAAACACACCATTTGGAAAGGGACATTTTTTTTTCTGTCACCCAACTAGTGTGTGTTGTTAATGACACTAATACCTGAGCTGGGAGAAGCCTTTTGACTCCAGAGGAACCCAGGAAAGCAGACAAAGGGGAGAGGCCCAAAGAAGGGGGAAAAACCTCTTTTATCTTTCTGGTTTGCAGCTTTCTGGAAAAAATACTTTTCTGTCACTTTGGGTAGGGGTTTGGCCACACTGGCTAAAAGTTTCTCTTGCCTCAGAACAGGTTTCTGGGGTAGATGCAGGAACTGGTGAATTCTTCCCTTTATCCTGTGTTACATGGGAAGTCAGGCCACAGCAGCAGTCAGGTCCCTTCTGGCTTAAGCATGGTCCCTTCAGCTGTTTGAACAAGGGAAAAGGTTAAAGAAACCTTTGTCCCCGTGTTCACAAACCCTTTGGAGATCCTGAGATTTTCCCTCTTGTCATTACCCCTGTGGGCATTGCCTTTGGCTGCGTGCTCGGGGTCACATGGCTTTTGCATAGGATCCATCTCTCACCAGAGGCAAGAAAGGAGTTTCCCTGTTTCTGAGTGCAAATTACAGGGAATTATTCCAGACAGAGGCTAAGACAGGAAGGGTGCCTCAAAAGTGGGTTCAGTGCAAAAATGAGGACAGATCAAAACGGTACCAAAAGAAATAAATTGTCATCAAACTTCTTTGTAGGTGGAGGGATTCCTGGATCAGGCCGGGTGTCTTGTGGGTGCCATGCAAATGATGCTCCCACTTTCATTAGCTTTGTCTCCCAGCAGTTAAGACCTTTCATTTTACAGCATCTTTTAGCTCCAGTTTATACAGTATCGATGAAATGTTTTATTCTGAAAACATTTCTATCCCATAGCTACTCAGGTATGGTCAGATGTGATCTGCTGCTACCATGCTAGTCATGGCATTATTAACTGTCCAGGAAATTAGGTTTGTCCAGGTGCACCACCTTGAGATGTGAACCAATCTCTGTCTTTAGACCCCTTCAGAAAGCCAGTTAACCCTATTCCCTACTACGATTCTTTTCCAGCTCTTTTTGATACCCTTTCCTAGGAAATCCTGGACACATACATTATTTTTCACTGATTTGGAGCAGTATGGAGGCTTATCTGAATTTTCACACTGTCCTTCAAAAGAAGGGGTTGTGTCTTCACACCCTCCTGTTCAGCAAGAAACTCTCTCTTGCCTTTTAGTTGTAGCTTGAAAATTCCTGTATCTTCAGAGGTTGTCACTATTTCTCAAAAATTTGATTGATATAATTTTTTTTATTCCCCAACTGGAAACACCTAAGTCCTGAAAAACAATTTATTTTCTGATCTGGAAAGAGCTTAGAGAGAAATATGCTGAGAGAAGGACAACGAGTACCGTTTTTATATCGTTTGTTTTGGTGTCGAGTCCTCTATTAATCATCATCAACACAGCATAGCAGAAATGTTTACCACAGCAGAAGACTATGAATTGAGTGGAAAACTTCTTTCTAAAATTTTATGCTTCACTTTACTGTGAGATTTTAATCTGATATGCACATTTTCTCTCACATTGCTATGTCCTAGGAAAGCCGAGAAACCCCCAAGGAAAAAAAAAAGTGACTAAAAGGAGGCAAATACAGCGAGCTGCAATGTGCTTCAGTGGTTCTTGTGCTTAGGTCTGGGAGCATCGCTGCTGGCAATCTGCAGGTGAGTCTGGGGCCAGTACTATTCAATACATTCATCAGTGACCTGGCTGAGGGAACAGAGTGCGCTGTCAGCAAGTTTGCTGATGAGACAAAACCAGGAGGAGTGGCTGACACACCAGAGCTGTGCTGCCATCCAGCGTGACCTGGACAGGCTGGAGAGTTGGGCGGGGAGAATTCGAATGAAATACAACAAGGGCAAGTGTAGAGTCTGGCATCTGGGAAAGAGTAACCCCATGTACCAGTATACGTTGAGGATTGACTTTGGTAAAGAGTAACATGGGGGAAAAGGACCTGGGGGTTCTGGTGAACAACAGGATGACCATGAGCCAGCAATGGGCCCTCGTGGCCAATGGCATCCTGGGGTGTATTAGAAGGGCTGTGGTTAGTAGGTTGAGAGAGGTTCTTCTCCCCCTCTGCGCTGCCCTGATGAGACCTCATCTGGAATATTGTGTCCAGTTCTGGGCAATGGGTGTAAGCTGGAGCATAAGAGGTTCCACAGAAATATAAGGAAAAACTTTTTCACTGTGAGGATGACAGAGCCTGGAACAGGCTGCCCAGAGGGGTTCTGGAGTCTCCTTCTCTGGAGACATTCCAAACCCACCTGGATCTGTGTGACCTGCTCTAGGTGATCCTGCTCTGGCAGGGGAGTTGGACTCGATGATCTTTCAAGGTCCCTTCCAACCCTTAACATTCTGTGATTCTGTGAGTGCTCAGCATTTACAGGAACCCCAGGTAAAACCATGATGACGACAAGGCTGAAACAGGAGAGGTGGTGAGGAAACACCTTTCCAAGAACTTCAAATGCAGAAATGCCTTTTCTCAAAATGAGTTGGGTTTTTGGGTCGTCCCTTACACTTAACCAGAGGGAGGGGAAATATTAAGTTAATATAAGAAGTTAAGAGAAGGAACTTGTCAGACTCCATGCAAACCTGAGTTCACAAGATGCCAGCAGTTTTGCCCATCCAAGGAATTTAGACGTTCTTATCTTCAGATAAGAATTAGAGTGAAACTTTTTTTCTGTTTGCCCACTGCTGCCTAAAAGCTAATACCAAAAAAGTCATTTTAGCCATTGATTTTTTTATCATTCCTGCACATATGTTTTCTTGTGGTCTGGATTTTCTACTGCATTTCCCATTTTCATGACTTTTGGTCTGTTATATAATGGCATCATCAAGCCAAGGAAAAAGGTAATGTTTCTTTTCTGTGTGCTGCATTCAAATAAAATTACAGCCATGACAGAAAAGCAGATGAGAACTAGGGAATACATAGATCATCTGAAAAACTTAAGTAAAATCATCACTGCAAATATTTGCAGCATGAAAAGTCATTGAATATTTTAATATGGGTGGCTTATTTGTTTTCCAGATTCCAGACTTCTGTTTCTTGTGGCTAGTCTTTGTGCTTATGTCAAAATCTTCTTTGTTTTGGATATGTATGTATAGTGATCCATTTGGGTGATCCAAAGCCAAATGAAGTCAACAGTGGTATTTCCATTAAAATTAATCTGTAAAAGGCCATGTTTATGTCCTAGTCAGTGGTTTGGAATCTGACCTTCTGTATTTGCAATGCAAAAAGAGTGCTTCTGTGCCTATATCCCATTTATTCTTCATGAACTTATTTTAGATGTATTTATCTTTGAAAAAAAGAAGCTAACTGCCTTTTGGTGTAGTGTATCTTTCATGAGGAAATCACTGTTATACCTGGATGTCAAGAAAACTGAGCATATTTTCCATGATAAAGGCTTAAAGGAACTAGAAATAAGCATTAAAAGTGAACTGAGTGGAGTAAACAGTTAGAAGGAGCGTCAAGAATTTTCCCCAGCGCACAACTAGACCCAGTCTTTGAGATGCAAAGAGGATAATTAGGTTTCAAAACAAGACAGAGTCTGGCTTTGCTCAGTTCTTCCCATGGTCCATGCTTGCTGCTGGAACTAGATGCAGAAGGATGGAAATACTGGGAGGGAAAAGGACACCTCTGGGAAGCACTTCTCGGCTAAGTACGAAGTGCCAGGAAAATGAACTTGTGAGGTTACATCCTGGGGGAACTGCACCCTTCATCTATTCAAATTACAGAAGAACGCCGAGACTTTAAGGGAGCTCATTCTGTCTCAGTCTATGAATTTCTCATATTCCCACTGCTACCAATAATCACATATGCAGGGAGTAGTTTTATTATGACTACAGTCTGATCCTGAGTTCATATCTGGGCTTCGTTGTTCTTTTGCAAAATAGGAGCCTGGGGCATCCTCCCTGTTCTCCTGTAAGACTCCAGAAATGAGTCCCCTTTTCCTGTTCAAGAGGCAGAGAGGAGATACGGGAGGATTCAATACAGCAGGAGAGGTTCAGTTTCTCTCCATTAACTGGTGGGAAACGTTTGTATTTAGAAGTTTGGCTCTTTCCCCTTCTTCTCAGAAGGGGAGCTACCAGGAAGGGAAAGGAGAGAGGCTTGTTCAGTCTGGTCTGTGTCCTATGAAAATGTGTGACTGGATTAACTTTTCCCAACTTTAAGCAAAGCAGAAAGCCAGGTGCTTTCATTTCTAGTTCAGTTCCAACAGAAATACATCTTCTGCTTTCTCATAAGGGTATTTAATCACAAAACTGTGTAAAAACTTTACAGAGATAGCTCAAAGCAGCCCTTATTAAAAAGAATCCCTATTCCAAAATGGCAGTTTCTTTGTCATCGTGTCAAACACCAAATGTCCACTTCTTTTAACTAAAGCAACAACAGAGAGACCGTAGCTTGACCTTTTGGACCATGCTGGCCTAGCAAAACTAAGTATGACCTAGCTAGCTATGGTGTGACCTTACCTCTGTGGCTTTTAGTGGTCAGACTGGTTAGACTTTAATTTATTTCTGTCCACTGGCCGTTCTCTTACAGCAATCTGGAGGAAAAAAGACATCTCACAAGAGTTCATTTCTTGAAGCTCTTTCTGAAACCAGTGAGAACTGAAGGTAGATTTGTTTCTCCAGAATCCAGTCATAAAGAAGGTGTTATTTAGCATCCAGTTCTGCCATCTTGACCCCTGAGCTATCTTCCTCTGCCTTTGCTAAGCGCTCTCATTAATTCCTGAAAGCCTAGTTTCTAATGTACACTCCCTACAAGTAATGCTGGCAGAACTAACATTAAAGAAAGAGGATTGCAAGTGAAGGAATGAGAGAGAGAAAAATAGAGAAGAAATACTGTTTTGCAGTGGACATTGGTGCATGTGTGGTGCAGCCTCTCTACTGTGACATTGAAAACTCCAGGGTCTCACCACTGTGTTTAGACAAGACCCTGGAGACCAGCAGTAAATCTTTAGTGGGAGTGAACTGTGAGTGGAGAATCCCTTTTGGTTTAATCTTTATTCTCTACATGGGATGGTTTAAGCAGAGGAGCCAAAGGGAACAGGTTTTGCTGGTATGATTTGCTTCAGTGCCCAGGCTGGGGGTAACTCAGGCACTTCAGGCAGGTTGGATTTGTGCGGGGCTGAATGCTGAGCTGTTTGTCTCCTGCTTGCCTGACCCCTCTGGGTTGCTGAAGGCTTCTTGTCTCGGGTCTGCCAGGATCCTTGATGAAAGCTGTTCCTCCTGCTGCTGAAGCACCGACACACAGCGGGATCGTCAGGACATGTCCTGAGGAAAGTGAGATATCGCTGGAGAGGGCCTTGGGTTTCAACTTCCTTCCTGTGTAATGAATGCAGTTTATTTTCTACAGAAGATTTTGGAAAGTAGATCAGACTGTCCTTTAAAAAGAGCTATTACAAGGCTAAAAGAGTTCCAGCAAGGAAGATAGCAACATCAGTCAGAGAAGAGGGATCCTTACCAGGCTCTCAGTTACAACCTGCAACTTCACTAGAAGCAATGGAGTAATATAGGTGTAAGAAATGAACAGTGCTCCCCATTTAACTTCTGAGGCTGGCAGGAGCTGAGGCAGAGATTTACAGTTGTTGATATAAAGTGTCAAGGATTTAGATTAGGCCCTTTGCTTTTTTCCATTGGGATGCTCGGGGAGCTGGTCACGACTTTCTTATGCTCAGTGATACTTCACCTGGAAAAGACCAAAGATCCAGCCAATGTCAGAGCAGCCATGAGCTGCATGGAGCCAGGCAGAAATCCTGTCCCTTTAACCCTAACCTTTATCCATTTGGGGACTTTCCTCTTTGAAGAGGAGTATCTTGCTTTTCTGCTTGTTATATGCTGATAAAGCTATGAATCGACTTCTCTGCTATGAATTTTCAACAGCACTGTTCTTTTAAAGATCATCTTTCTTCTTTCCCTTCTGCTCCCTCATCTCCCAAAGTCCTCTGGCCATGATGAAATAGCAATGGGCACGACCCAGGAAGAAAGGAGCAGTGTTGCAGTGTATGTGTGCTTTGTGGCTTTCCTGTGCTTTCATTTGGCACGGAGCTATCCATGCAAGAAGAGAATTAAAATGACATGAACATTTTTGTTGGGTTTTTATTTTTTTTCTCCTCAAAGTTTCCCTTCCTGAACTCCACATAACTATTTTTTTTGCTAAAATTATCTCCCTCAGGACAAAGCCCACGGGCCATATAGGGCTGAGCGTTGCGGAACTACAGCAAGCGTTGAAAATCACCCTAGCACACACTTGGGGGCAGTTGTGTTTTTCTGTGATTCAGTCAAGCAGCTCCCTAAACTAGGATCATTATCTTTGATTCTGATGGCTAACAGGGTGGCTAACGTGCCAGTTTGGGTGCTAGTTACCTCTTGCCTCCTGGTGCAAATGTCAGATAGTTACCATACGTGTGTGCCTGCAAGAGCAACTGCCTGTTTTTCTTTCCCCTCTGGTGTTCACGTACAGCTGTCAGGGATGGGGAAGCAAGTTCATTGTGAAAAAAATATGTAAACACTTTGGATGTGGTGAAAGTGCTTCTGGTTTTGCACAAGTTGAAAATGCCACGCGGAACAAAAGACCGAATCCTCATTCGAAGTATGTATGTTTGCTAAGAGCAAAAGACAAAAGCCATCTAAAGAGAAAAAAACCCAAACAGAGGACCGAAAGAAACTCAGAAGAGGCAAAGAGAGCAAAAAATCAGCCAAAGATGGCTTGCCTGCCTACGGCTCATGGTTACAGCACAAACCCCACTCCTCCTGTCCCCGGCAGGCTTGTGTGGCACGGGGTACCCTTGGCTGCCCCCCTCTTACCGGGCACAGCGGCAGTGATCTGCCGGTGCTGGTTATCTCCGTGCTGTGCCCTCCGCAGCACTGGTGGTAACGGCAGGAAACTTGATGGGTAGAGGCTCATTTAAGGCAGGAGCTGATTCCAGCTGCCTGCCTGCAGCTGCATCGGCCGGTGCTGGGGTGAAGAGCTACCCCGGGTGCGGTAGGAGAGGTCCTGCGGGATGTTTTGATGTTAAATCACACCTCCTCCTATTTTCCTGAATCCAGTGGAGGGGCAGGGGTTATAAGCTAGCAAAAAGCATTGGCCCCTTGTGTCCGTGCCTAGTCTGCTCAAGTTAATTCATTTTTTGGCTCATTACGTTTTCTGCCCCATTACTAATTGCCTCTTGGGCTCCACTCATTGCCAGGGTTTTCTGACCGTCAAAACATCACTAAACGGATGAACTAAATAAAATAAGCCTTCTTCAAGAGCCTTTCCCCAGCCCTCCCCTTGTGTTAGTATTCCAACTGCGCCCAACAGGTAGGCTTCTGCACTCATGTTATCTGTATTAATTAGACTGTAATACCCTTGGCACAAGACAAGGACAGGGATGCAGGAGAGTCTCTCCTGCAGCTCTCTGATAATTTATACCAACCGAAAGCTTGCTGCAATGTCTTTCTCTAGTGCCACATGTACCGATAGTGATGCATAAATGAGATTAATTTTTGTTAGGCGTTTTCTCTTCCTTCCGACTAATTAGCCCCTTCTCCACAATATCCAAGCCCTACACGGTATTTAATGAGCATTTTGCAGCAAACTCCTGAGACAGAAGTACTATTATCCCCAGACAGACCAGCTGTGTCACCCATGGCCATGGGAGAAGTCTTTGATAGAGCAGAACATGAACACAAGTTTCCCAAGGTCTAGATTAGTGCTCAGACCACTGAACCCTCCTGCCCGGCAGCTACCTCTAGCAGTTGTTTACTGCTCCCTGGCTTTGTACACTTGTATCTTATGCTGAACTTACCTAAATCCTTCAGGTATAAAACCTAACAGTTGAAGCAATCTGTCCCTCTGTATTGGGTTTCTTATCTTTGCAGCATCAGCATTTCTTCAAATCAGAGGGAACAGGAGGGTGAACATCAAGGGATAAGCTGGCCATGTTTTTCAGTAAGGCTGATGTTTAATATCATCAGTTCAGAGGCAAAAGTACTACAGCAAATGGGTTAACCTTGGGAATTGCTTGACCAGGCTCTGAAGGATCCTGATCCCATGTTGCAGTTAGTTAACAGTGGGCAAAATTTCGTTGAGCATCCAACAGCGCTACGGTTGTGAAAGAAGTACCAAAAGTGGGTTTGTTCATTACTGCCTGAGTCCGTGTTATCTGCCCAGGGCTGCATGCTACACGGAGAAGCATCTTCTCTTAGCCAGGTGGTTTAGCACCAGGGGTTGTCCTCTGCTGCTCGTCACTCTCCCCTCCTCACCCTCACCCCGTGGTTTCTGTCTCCTGCAGCCTTTGCAGAGCTGTGTCCCCTTCCTTGGCAGCGAGTAGCTGGTAGCCTCAGGCACCCCTTTGGCCCCCTGCAGCCACCACTCCTCTCGTGCCTGTTGTGGTGCAAGGGTGACAGTGGAGAGCAGCTCACCTACACCCTGCACTGCACTTATTGAAGTACCTGCTGTCCCACATCCAGACTGGGAATGAGGGATGGTGCCGGAGCCCTGTGGTCCCAAGAACAGAGGGTGGGTAGGCAGCCTTTGGCAGAAAGGCAGCGTGTCCCAGAGCCAGGATGCACCAGAGCCCTGAGGCTCTGCACGGGAGGCCCGAGCTGTAGCCCTTGATGCAGGGCATAGGTTGGTTCAAAGCAGAGCTTTTTGTCCCTCCTGTACCATTCGTATCGTGTTTGGACCCACTTTGGGAGTTCGCGCAGTTGCCAAGGTCTTCACTTTGCCACATTCTTTTGGTTAATAGAAATATTTAGCTGAAACATGAAGGCATTGTATTTCTAAAAGGGAAACACACAGAAAAAGGTCCGATCATTTTTATTTTTTTTTTCTTTGGGCCTGATTGTCTCTGCTTGTTTATGGCTGCCACTAATTTGCTCGTTTGCTTGCTGGAAAATAGCTAATTAAAACCCACTTCAGCTAACAAGCTGACTGGGACCATGCAAATGTCACTCTCTGCTGTCTGCTATTTTCGTTTATACTTTACATTATTAGTGTTGTTTTTCCTCCCTCCATAGTAATAAACACAAGGATAGATTTAGTACCCTCTTCACAGGTGTGTGCTTGTACATCAGCACATCATCCCCAGAAAAGTGCTGCTGTTTTACTGCACTTCAGTACTTTGAGTGTTATTACCCCTGACAGTTAATGGTTTCAGACTACACTGCTTGTTAGCACTAGATTCTGAACAGCTTCATCTATCTTTTTGTTTTTACACTGACTGGTCACATTAAGTATATGTGTCTGAGCTATTAGTCCCGTCTGTTCATTGCATGCATTTCATTTGGTGCGTTTTTTCGCTAAAATTAGTATGTATTGTCATCCATATACTTCAACACATCGACTTTTGTTATAATTATGCTGTCATCATTTTGCTTCCACACACTCGCTAATTTATTGTAGCTAAATTAGACCTAATATTAGCAATTTTGCAGCTGTTCCCATAGACCACGCTCAGCCATATATTTGTACATTGTTCAGTAATTGGATTTGAGGGCTCAGGAACGGACGATGGCACTCTTCAGGAACAAGGGAAAGATTTGTGGAAATGGGAGAAAAATAAAAAATCCAAGCCCCGGAAGAGGCTTCAGGGGTGAATTTCCAGAGCCAGCTAAAAAGGTTTTCACACAGCCAAACACATCAGAGTTAGTGTACCAGATCACAAACTTTCCAAAAGGCATGGTGCATTCAGGCAGGGGCTTGGTCATTCCCCCTGAATATGTTTTTTATTTTAACTGAGACCTTAGAGAAGATTTCTTTGGGTTGAACCATGAAGAGAAAAAAAGGAGGGCAAATGGTTTTGTTTTAGAGTGTATTGACACTCACCTCTTATTGCTTATCCATCCCTGCTTCAGCTGATGTCCTTACATGCAGAGAATAAGAGGGAGGATTTTTTTTTAGAAATAAGGAAGCAAAGGTGGAAGGCAGAATAGAGCTGCACAGCTCTTATATGTCCTTTCTGGGCAAAAGTTAATTTTATTGTCCAGGGAGGTACAGCTCCGGCAAAAGAAATCAAGGAGAGCCCACCATTGAATCTTATATGGTCTTTTTGTAAATAATTTTCTGACATGATAGAAGATAAAATTGTGAGGGAAACTGTTCAGACTGATGCCACAGAATCAGTTTGATTCCCAATCCAACAGAAGAAACTTAATCAGTAAAGAGCATACCCTTAACTGAAATGGAACCGAATTCTCTCTGCTCATGATAGATCCACCTGCTTAATAGAAATATTCTAACAAGATGCAGTGCTGCTGGCAGATGCACATGCAAGTTTAAAAATAAGACAGTGAAATTAACCCAAAAAAAAAAAAAAAGGGTATTTGCTCAGCTCTCATCTATAACACAGAGTTCTTTCCAACTCACTACAAGCTGTTGCAGCAGGCTGCATTCTGCTCTGCTTCTCCCTCGGCCAAAGCTTAATTTCTGTTTGGAAAAGAATAGAGCAAAGTGACCTGCCAAAAAGTAAGACAGCATAGGCCAAGTCGTGTAAGAATTCAGGCCCTACAAATGTCTTGTGCCGGAAAGGAAAGCGAAGGATAAGAGCCAAGCCATTTAACAAATTTTTTAAATGATTGCGAATTGTACAAAATATTTAAAATAACAAATCCGCTTTAAAACAACTCATCCCTCCTCACATAACAATCGTTAGTAACCAAATGATTGCTAGATGATATTCTCTTGTCCTGACAAAGCCTTTATTGTCTTTCCTCTCTTCCCAAATGCTGGGAAAATAGATAGGTGGGTCTTGCAGTATCCTGAACTGGATGCAGTGATGGAGAAGTTGGTCCTTCGACAGTTGTTTCCTGTAGATGCTGTGACCATGATCAGCATATCCTGGAGGGAACAGGGAAGTATGTGTTTTGCTCATTTACCCTGCTTTGGGTTTTTTGGAGTTCATTTCTTTTTATTTCATGGCAAATTTTCCTCTGGCCACTCTTCTCTTGGACTCCTTGCTGTGGAGACCCGACCAGGTCAATCTCTTCTTTGTGGCTGTCATCAGCACACCTTGCCCTGCTGCATGTCCTAGTTTTGGTGTCATTTATCATCCTCTTTTCTTTTCACTCTGACTGAGATTGTCTCTCAAACAGAGGTGTAGTCAATGGCTTTTTTATCTCCTTCCCCCCCCCCCATAATTTCCAGTCATGATTAATATTGCTGAGCAGTGTAGAAATATGCATGCAAAGAGCACTTGTGGCAGAGAATGGATATAATATATTATAATATACTTATCAAAGTGAGCATAAAAAGAAGTTGGGCAATGTTAAGTCTCAGCTTCTACATGCTCTTTAAGTTCTTGTTTTTACTACTTTACCGTAACATCTTTTCTATCAAGCTGCTAAAAGGGTACAAAATGAAGCCATTAGCAGAAACTTGTTTAAGGGCTCCACACACATATGTGCTCTTCAGGTAGCTGGCTGGGCAGTGCTGTGAGGCTCTTACTTGGAAGCTGGAGCAATAAATGTCATGTCAGGGGCCAACTGTCTGTAATCACAGTTAGCAGGTTGAACAGACTTGTGAAAATATTTTCTTTATGTGAAGGGAGACGCTGCACACTTTGCCACAGCAGAAGTTGCTAAACCTAATGTAATATGACAAGTCCTTTGGCAGCAGAAGCCACATTTAATAGACACACTGCCTGTGAAATGGGAAAGAAACAAAAGCACTTTTTCTGCGCAAATGTCATCTCCTCTCCTTTGCAGTATCTCTCACCTCGTCCTGCTCCCACACCCTTTGTTTTCCAGGTGACATTGGCCACGCCGCGTGGTCTCCTTCCACATCACTCCCAGCCATCTTCTCCTTCAGATGCCCTGGGACCTGGCCTTTCCCCATCCGCAGCCCTGCTAGCCATGCCCACCTTAATACACCACCTTTGTGCCTAGAAATCCAGCTGGCGAGGGGTGCCTTGCTCCCCTGGGAGGAAACCTGGGCACAGAGCGGGACGTGGCACAGCCTTGCATCTTCCCAGGGCTGCAGCAACAAGGGACTGCTGCCACCCCACAGAGGGCTGTGGGCACCGTACATCTGCCCTGTGCTATTAACTATGGCAGCCTCCCATTACAATCAAGGTGTCTGTAGCACTTTGTCTAGCTGGTGGTGAGGTTCAGGGCACTTCAGGGGACTGCTGTGAGACAGGGAGGAGCCTGTCTGTCCTCTCACTTTGCCAGTGGCACCAGTGGTCGGGCAGGTGGGGCCGTGCTCTGCATCCCACCATCGTCTCAGCAGGGACATAACAGCGTAGGCTCTGCTGCTGTAAGCATGGCTCTGGCTTGTCCTCATAGGTGACCTGAATAGCTAGGGAGTCACACCCGAGTCTCCCCCGCTGGCATTTAACCACAGCAGCGTCCTCTCCCACCTTGTGCAGTGCCCAGATGCTAACGCTGCTTTGCAGGCATAACAAGATTTCCTCACCAACTGGCCTGCAAACAGGCATCCTTCACAAAGGTGAGCCAGTGCTCTCTGTCTTGTGCAAACAAGCATGGGGTGTGTACGTACCCTCAGACCCTCTCCAGAGCTTTTCATTCTCATCCTAGCAGCTCTGTCTGGGTGGAATGCAGGCTGAGTCAGCTCAGGCTCGCAGCCGGGGGATAGTGTTTTGCACTTGCTTTGCACCGATGTGCGTGATTACACGAGGTATGAGGCCGTGGAGAATCAGGCTTCTTACAAGGTCATAGAATCATAGACTGGTAGGGGTTGGAAGGGACCTCTGGAGATCATCGAGTCCAACCCCCCTGCCAGAGCAGGATCACCCAGGGCAGGACACA
>WTSP01019239.1:0-69382 GCA_025331215.1 Actenoides lindsayi | reverse complement strand
AGAGCCCTGGGGCTGTTCAGCTGGAGAAGAGCAGCCTGAGAGGGGAGCTGAGCAATGCTGAGCAAGAGCTAAAGGGTGAGGGTCAGGAGATGGCCAACGCTCAGCATTGACATCTATTGATGAAATCTGTATGACAGAAAGTTGGTAGAACCTGTCACCTGTAAGCTTACTACGGCTCTCTTTGGTCCATTCCAGTGAAGGGAGCATCTCCTGCATGCACAATCTAATTAATCAGAGCCATTAAAACATTTCGGAGCCCTTCAGCTGCAGCTGTAAACCGACGTGGATCTGCTTGCTTATCAGGCTTTGGGTAAGTGGTGGTATCTGCTTCCTGCTCCCTCGGGGGCTCGTTTAAGGACTTTCTCTCCTGGTTCTGGCTCAGGCAGGTTTTTACCTCTCACACAAACTAAAATAGACAGTTGAGAGAGGAGAACCCTTTTAAAATTGTCCTAAAAGTGTCTGTTTTCTCTCCCAAGCGAAGCATCCTTTTTCCTTAGTAGCTCTTATCAACAGGATTGACAACCTTTTTTTTTTCTCTTCTCTTTGGCTCACCTGCTGTTTGTTTCAGATAGTAAGTTTATTTGCTTTACTAAATTGCACAGCCATCGGTTTACTTCTGATTTCCTGTACTGTGGGTGATGTGTGGGGACCACTGCCAGTTTCTGAACCCAGGGTTGGAAGGGCCTCAATCCTGGGCTACTCTGGTTTGGGTCTTGTTTGTTTGGGGGGTTTTTTTGGTATATTGCTGATGGTGGTGGTTTGTGTTCTTATGATTTGTTAATGAGCCTTATTAATGAGCTCCTCCCTTGACAGTCTCCCATAACAATTTATTGATTTGCTCTTAGATACCCCTGAAAATCTTTGTGTCTCTCTTGTGCTGAGAAGATTTGTGCCGTTCCCCAGTATTGGTTATATTTGAGTTCCTGTCTACTGAAGCCAGGTCTGCTAGAAAATAATGAGACCCTCACGGAGCTATAGAGAGTGTATCAAGTCCTGAAATAACGTGCTCGTGTCGTGGAGAGGTGAGATCAGTGCTCTTCCTCTGCCTAAAATATTCAGATCTTGCTCTTCCAACAAATAACCCCTTTTACTCCAGTCTTTACAGTCTTGATATATCAAGAGCTAAGATTGCAAATCACTAAAATCCTCTCCTGCCTTCCCCTCATCCCATCCCAGACAAAGACAACTTCTGCTTCTCTAACTAAGTTAGTAATCCTGATAAGCTCTAAAATGAAAGAGCTAACCCTGGCTGGGTAGCTGCTGCTGTTAATTGTCTTCTGAGGTGACCCTTGGTCAGGTTGGACCAGAACTCCTCATCCAGCAGCCTGCCCGCGATGACAGAAAGGATGTATTTAGCTCCTAAAATTACAAGCCTGTCCTGGGGAGCCAGGTGGCAGCTGTAGCCTGTGACAGTTCTCATCCCTGGTATTTTTATTATTTTTATTTTTTTAATAGGCTTGTACCAATGGCTTAATACCAGGTCTGTCCGTCACCAATTGTAAAACTGTCTTGCTTTGGATAAGGCTGTTCATCTTCCTTAATAATTGTAAAAGTGGTTTTCCTTGAGGCCATCACAGCTAAACCAAAGTTTGTATTCTCCCTCCTTTTCAAGAGATGAAAAGTCTACCCCTCAGCTTGCCAGAGCTTTTCAAAACTATGCACTTGGTGACATTAATTATTGCTTCGTTTCCTTCCCCTTTTCTAAAGTGAGAGAGGATGACCTGAAAGAAACCCACCAGTTCTTCTTAATAGTCCTCCCTTGCTCTTGGTAGCCACAGGATCATAGAATGGCAGGGGTTGGAAGGGACCTCTGGAGATCAGAGTCCAACCCCCCTGCCAGCACAGGAACACCCAGGGCAGCCCACACAGAAACAGATCCAGGGAGGGTCTTGAAAGTCTCCAGAGAAGGAGACTCCACAACCTCTCTGGGCAGCCTGGGCCAGGCTCTGGCACCCTCACATGTTGAGGTGAAAACTTCTATGCTCAGGTTTATATCCATTGTTCCTTGTCCTATTGCTGGGCACTACAGAAGAGAGATTGGCTCCTTCCATTTGACACCCACCCCTCAGACATTTATAGAGATGAATAAGGTCCCCTCTCAGCCTTCTCCTCTCACAACTAAACAGCCCCAGTTCCCTCAGTCTTTCTTCAGAGGGGAGATGCTCAAGTCTCTTAATGGCAAATAATTAACGACAGTGTGCAACGTGAGTGCGATAGCAGTTAACAGTGAAATTGAGACTTTTACTTTCAAAACAGTTCCTCTGTCACTAACAAACCACCGCTTTCAAAAGGAGGTTCCTGTAGACAAGTTTCAAGCAGCACCCAGGGTAGTTTTCTGCAGTGGGTTTGCACAGAATCCAAAGTTAATCATTTGAGCCAGAACGTCTTCAGTACCCAGACATGTTCGGGGAAGGAATAAAAGGACCCCACCAAGAAATGGGGTTCTGAGATTTCCCCTTCCTAAGAATTATTGTCAACCTTCATGGTGACTGGCAGCGATACTTGAAGGCTTCCAGGGAAGTGGACAGTGCTTGTCCACCTGCCATCCAGTTTTCCCTCTCTCTGCAGGAATTCTCTTCCTCTTGGCCAGATGCTTTTTCAGCTCAAAGGGGACAGGCACGGGGGCTGACAGTAATTTTCTAATCTTTTTCTATTGAAAGCCCAAGGACGAGATCTTAAAGCAAACCAACAAAGAAGCAAGAATAAGCGAAGCATTTTAAAGCTACTGCTCCCTTTCACAGCTCTTTTCAGCAATTTGGCTTCTCAGTGAGACGATGCCATTAGGAGGACAGGAACAAAGCATGTGTGAGGGCGTACGGAGGGAGGGAGGTCAAGAAACATGCTGCAGCAGGATGCCAGGCTCACAGTTCTTATTCTTGACTCATTCCCGAACACGTTACTCCCCAGGAAAGGATGCAGTGGCAGTGCCTGGAAAAGCAAGGGTAGCATCCCCTGAACTGCAGATCCTTTGCCAGTTGCACTGAGTGTGGCAGATAGATGGGCTGATTTAGTGGTGAGGGTGTACACGCTCCATTTCTTTACAGCTCTAGCAGGGAAAAGCAAGGAGTAGGTTAGAAAAGCCTCCCGGCACAAGTGTTATAGATGAGAGAAGTAACAGATTAATACTTCAGGTGCTAGTGTTTGTTTGACTTAAGAGAATGACTTCAGCATGCTAAGGAATAAAATTGCAGGTAACATAGATTTTCCCTCAAGTTTTATCTGAAGCCAGAACCTTTGCTGGTTTTGTTTTAAAATCAGGATGCAGACCTTTCTGCCTTCCACTTTTCTCTCCAGGTGTTCACCAGGCTTCCAGATTCATTCCAGTTAGGACTGCAGCACATTGGGCCATCACTGCCTTGCACCTATGCCACCTTCTTCTCTTCCTTTGATGGCCAGTGGTCCACAGAGTTTGGTATTGATACAGAGCAAGGTGGGTACCAAGGTCTGTGCCAGCAGCCCCCCGTGGAGTCTCAGGACATCAGTGCAAGCTGAAGCTAGGAAGTGCAGGAAGAAATAAGCAAGTTTGAGCTGATTCATATTTAAATCACATCAGCTCGCTTCATAGCATTATTTTTACCATCATGGCTTCTTAAGCAGCATTTAAACCTGTTCTCTCAGCCCACGTCTGCACGTTGGAAATGCCATTTTTCCAAGTCACTTTCGATGCACATAGAGATTTACAGCCTGTGCTGCAGAGGAAGTATTTTTTGCTGACCCTGCTTTGCTCCTTAAAGCTCAAGTGGACCCTGAAAATATTTCATGTCCTGCACTGGCTAAAGCAATAGCACTAACGTGGCCATCCTAATACCTTAGAGAGCTGCAGCTGTATTGTTTTTACCATAGGAGTGACATTTATTTTGGATATAAATTCAGAGTATAAATACGTAATAAATTGTTTGGTGATATTAGGGCAGTAACATTATTTTTTTTCTGAACAAACCACCCAAATGACTGAACCACTGTAGTTAATTAGAATCGATCTCACTTTTTAGCACCAGGAAGTGCATAATGGAAGATAAGATTGATTGTAACATTGGATCACTTCATTTAAAGACTGCTAATAGGCTAAAATGACAGAACCAATCTAAAATTATAATTTCAGAATCAATATAATTTTTATAACGTTGTCAAATCTAAAAAATTAATCTAAATTTATGCTGTGAAACTAGCAAATCCTTCCTAGCTATTATAATGAAATGAACCAACATTTTATTATATTACTTCTTTAAATAGAAAAAAGGCTTCTTTATTGGCATGGCATTGCAGCAGGCTAGATAACCAGGCTTTCAGTTTGGGAGGTATCTGCTCATATCCTGCTTTGAGCAAGAGCAGAAATGGATTTTGACCTTCCTTCTTCCCATCATAGACCCACTTTTTTCCACATTATTAAACCACCACAAAAAGGTGAGAGCAGGCTTCATTCCAGAAGCAGGACTGGGAGGAGAGTAGCACTTCAGGAGGGAACTCAAGTTTGCTAACAAAGCTGTAGTAGAAGCATGTGCCTCTTAGTTCATCATTGCTATCCACACACCCTCGAGACAAATGTAGCCTCACCTTCTCCAGAAGAAAGAAAGGGACACTGGTGGTAGCTTAAAGACATATATTTTCTTTTCCTTACAAATTTATTAGGGGCCTGGGGCCTGACCAAAAATAACAATGCCAATTTTGATAATACCAAAGATTTTGGTGCATTCTGCCCCTGCAGAAGCAAACAAAAAAAGCCTGTAGCATGGCTTCAGTGCACACTGGTGTTTCTTGGGATGTCGAGTGTTCAGGTTGCTCTCTCTTTCTTGTTTTGATGAAGGAGCCTTGGCCGGGTCAGGGCTGGTTCAACCCCTGAGTCCCTCCTATGAAGGGCTGGAAGTACCACCCAGGAAGACCAGAGCTACTACTCTTCAATATCCTGTGAGTAATGAGTCAAACCACACTCAGGGTAGTGCCTCGCTGTGAATTATCTCTGTGTGCTTTCTGACTGTTGCTGATGTGGTTGGCAACAGCGTTATCTTCAACTGTTTGTGCTGTGCTGCCTTAAGTGTGGCTGTTTTTTCCAGCAGTTATAGCCCTGTATAGCCTCTTCCTGCTCAGGGTAAAGGCCAAACTAAGAGCAGTATTTCCTTCTGAAAATACAAGTACTGTTGAACTGCTCCCAGTGCTGGCTGCTGTCACTCAGGATTGCGCAGGGGTGAGGGCCCCAGTTTTGCTGAAATCAAAGGAGCCTTGGCATAGATGTCAATCAGGCCAGGACTGTGATTTGACAGCCCTGCCTTTAGTAGAGGGAATTAAGATGTGGCCAGAGAAGTTGGTTGGAAGGCCACCATCCCTACTTCTCCAGAGACGCTGCAGAAGCCTCTTTCTGCAAAAGGGGATTGGGCCTGGGAAAGGAGGGCAGGACATCCTTGCAGACAAATTCCCTGGCTTCTGCACACAAAAGCAGGGGCAACGCATAGGCAAACCCCAGCCCAAATTCATTTTGCAGCTATGGGAGGTGAGGCCGAGCGTGTCTGAGTGGGACCTGCACGCAGGAGCTGACCCTGGGATGGCAGTAATTATTGCAGGGAAGAGCGAGAGAACACATGTACGGAGACCCCAAAGAGCACTTTGCAGAGCTTTGTGTTTCTTGGAGGTTTAATGTATTATAATCTGATTCGGCACAAGCCAGTCTGGGAATAAAAGAGAAATGCAGAAAGACTAATGATTTGAAGCGCAGGGGGAAGTGGAAAGAAAACAGCACTTTTAAGTGCATTTTTTCCCTTTTATGCAAGATCTGACTGGGGCCAGGCAGAGAGAGCAAAAAGCTTCTGTGAGTTAACACAAAAGTGAAACCGTACTTTGAAGAGGCTTTATTTGCTCCTTAGAGTCTTCTTTTGATTTTTAATATCTCTGAGACTTGTCAGGGAGAAAACAGACAAAGACATTAGATTCCGGGTCTCGAGCAAAGCCTGGGGACTCGAGACTTCCACAAAACGAAAGAAATTACAGCCTGAAAAAGTTAACAACCTTACCCCGAGTGCTGCACAATGTCAAAGAGAAGCAAGCCGGTCCGTCCGTCGCGGAAGTCTCTTGCTTTGGCTGGAGGAGTGTTTTAGGCTGGTCCCAGCATACACCCAAATTTCCAGTTGGACTGTTTCAGCTGGATGGAGAAGGGAAGTGAGTCTGGGGAGAAGCCTGGCACCAGAGCAGAGCTGCTGCCTCCATTGACTCCAGCAGGCAGGAGCCGTCCCCGTGGTGAGCGCACACGGATGACATTGGCTTTGCCAAACCCGCCTGCGTCCGGGTCTCTGTGTCCAAATGCTGTTAGAGGATATTGAGGGACATCCTGGCTCTCCTGGCTGTTCCAATGGACGTGGTTTTGGTTCAGTAAGCTTATAGCTGAAAGTCCTAAAGCCTCATCAGCTTGAGAGCCAAGAAACCCAACTTGGTTTTCACTCAGGGTCAACTTGGTTTGATTATTTGAGTCTGTTTTAACTACACAGAAGAAATATTTTCAGGTTTGTTGAGTATCTGTCTGCTTTCTGACAGTTTCACTTGCCCACCTTCAACCAGAAGAAAATATTGCTAACAGTAAAGAAGCCATACAAAATAGAGCCTGAGGTAAATTTTGCCAAAAGCCAGTTAAGAGATTTGAAAAACAGACAGATGTTTCAGGCCAACTTGAAGCTTCTCAAAGTGAGTTTCTGGTGGTTCCAAAAAGAGTGTAGAGACTCGACCAGCTCTGGAACATCCAGCAGATGCAGCCAGAGAGATGGGCAACTAGCTGAAACCCCCTGTTGAAAGAGCATCAAGGTCTTCAAGAAGCCTGCAGAGCACGGTGGCTGCAATGGGAGGTTCAGAAACCAGCCATCTTCTTGGCAGAGTGGTTCCCTGGCTGAGGAGAAGGCTGTCAGTCTTAGCCAGCAGCACAAGCTATGTTTGTAGCCAGACAGTGACCAGTGCAGAGCATTTAAGAGACAGATGTCTGCTTTCTGCCCTGCACGGTGTTTTCAGTGATAGCTTCGTGAAGCTGCTCTCCTCCAGCCTAGGGATCGCAAAGCTGTTGGCATAGGCCTTGACTGGAGTCAAGCATGGGAAGACTTGGCTTTCCATAACCACGTGTGGAATTGAGTTGTGATAAAACATGAAAGCAGCTTGTGTATCTAGGTTAAAAGTTACTAGAGCACGTTGTGGATTTATCCATATTTATTGCCCGATTTAGGACAAGGAAGTGACTGCCATGAAAAGAATGCACAGGGAATATGTCGGGAGGCTTAGCTATTTTTAAGCCATTGATTTCTGCTGAGTGTGAGTCCTATCTATGGCCGTTACTTAATCTGCAGGACTGCCACCATTCCTCCCAGCGAGGACTCCCACACATATCCTGTTTTTCACATTTCTGGTAGAACATCTGTTTGCGGTTCCTCCAGCGGGTTTTGGAAATACGAAAGTCACTCATGATGGGACTTTCCATCATGACCTAAAACCTAGGATTGCCTATTCCAGCAGAAGAGTGAGTGCCCTTGAGCATCCAGAGCACTTGGAGATATTTACTAGAAATTACCTTTCTGAAGGTGGAAACTGAGGGATGGAAAATGGGGAAATTACCCTTTGCTAATAATGAAAGAAAAGTGACAGCTTTTGAGCCATATTGAAAAATATGCCATCTTTTCCAGCATATCCATCAGAGGGAGAAAACATGAAGGACGACAGTCTACTCCAGCCCACCCATCCTGGTACTAGAAGGATTTGGACTTCTGTTCCTGCTCACTCACAGATGAGTGTGTAAGGAATATCAAGAAAGTTCAAAACACGCTCTGTTATTCTTTCTCTTTTTATTTTCCCCTGAAGAAATGCCCATGTATTCCTTTAAAATGTGAGTGTATATGCATGGGAAGGAGAAACAGGTTTATCAACACTTATCAGAAGACAGCAGCATTCCTCCTCCTTCCTTACACCAGTCCATCAGCTCTACCTACCAAGATGATCTAGAGTTAAAAAGCGTCATAGTCCCAAAGTTGTTATTTTGTACCAGTGCTGTGACCATCACTTCTCTGTTGCTTCTGTGGAAGAAAAGGTTCATTCTTGTCTTGGTTTCCTGGGACAGAATCAGGCCAGCCATGGTCTGCAGGCCATTAGCAGGTTGGAGTCAGCCAGGGCAGCTGACCCGAGCTGGCTACACGTCTGTCCCAGCCCAGGAATGTCATGCTCAGTATGAAGGGGGAAGTTTGCTGAGGATTAGGGCTCCTTCTGCTTCTCCCCATCCTTCTCCCCATCCTTGAAGGGGCTTGCTCACCAGTCTTCTCCCAAGGATAGCTTTCCTGTTTGTTGTGACTGCCATACGTTCACTGAGCTGAGTATAACTTTGTTAACTTTATGTTTGTATTTGTTTGGCTGTTTCATAAAATCTGTTTTCATTTCAAGCTGTGGATCTCCTTTTCCAGATCCCCCTTCTCTGCTGGGAAGGGGCCATTGGCTGACAGAGCAACTGCTGGAGTTTAGCTCTGGATACGGATTAAACCCAGACAATGCTCTAGACTATCTGCTTCAGAGGAAAAACAGAACAACACTTCATGCTTCTGCTTTCATCAAGGAGTCTGCAAGCATTGGTACCTCCAGTCTGGCTGCTAGACTGAACAATACTGGTAAGGTAAGAGCTGGCCCCAGCCCATGCATCTAAATCAGGGTTCTCAACATCTGCTTTACAGTTATCCCCTGCTGCAAGGGAAGTCACTTCAGGGTGCTGTGAAGCCCCTAAGCAAGCGAGAGCGTTCACAGCCAGCAGGTTTTTCTCTTACAAAGCATTTAATTTGTAGGAAAAAAAATAATTTTTAAAACCTCCTGCATGTGTGTATGTTTTATTTTCAACACGGATAGAACTTTTCATCCAAGGTAGAAGAGAGACCCTCTTTAACCCTGAATAATCGCTTGAGGTGTTCACTCCAAGTAGTGACGTGAGTCTCGCTCTTCTGTGTTGGAAATACGTGTCTTAAGTGCTAAGTGGCTGGTTATTCTTAAGCGGATATTTCCCCCCCCCTCTTCTGTGCTTCCTAGATAACAATTCTCCAGCTCTGAATATTTTGAAATGGCAGGAAGAGTCTCTAGTTGTCACAAACGAAAGCTTTTACAAGGCGTGGGTTGGTTCTGCTGCTGAAGAAGGACCCCATCTTCTTTTTTCTGTTTTTTTTTTCTTTTTTAATATCTCAAAATGTTTTGGGGATGACTAAACTGTTCTCCCACAGCTCTTGTTATGATAGTTTGAAATCTATTTGTAATCTTCAAAGTGATAACTTCTTTCCTAAGAGCTTTTATTAACCATAAGACTGCAACAAGCAGCTGGGCAGGAAAGCCAGGTGTATTCATTGTAGAAGTCAGACATGTATTTTTATAAGTGCCTGTGACTGGCAAGTTCCTCACCAGTAGAGAAGACTTTCCTAAATCCTGATATTGTCTGTCCCAGGCTAAGTACTTGGTAGGAAGATAAGCTTGAGAAGTGTGAACTTCATGAGGTTTAACAAGGCCAAGTGCAAGGTCCTGCACCTGGGTTGGGGTAATCCTCAGTATCACTGCTGGCAGGGGGATGATGGGATTGAGAGCAGCACTGTGGAGAAGGACTTGGGGGTGCAAGTGGATGGAAAGCTGCACATGAGCTGGCAATGTGCACGCACAGCTTAGAAAGCCAGTCATATCTTGGGCTGCATGAAAAGAAGTGTGGCCAGCAGGTCAAGGGAGGTGGTTCTGCCCATCTACCCCATTCTGGTGAGACCCCACCCAGTGTGCTGTGTCCTGCTCTGGAGTCCTCAGCACAGGAAGGACATGAACCTCTCATCCCATTCATAAACTTGCCAAGGAAAGAGCAAAGCTACCCGGAAAGCACTGCCAGGGATCGGTACTCGTGGAATCCAAGCCCCGTTTCAGAAGGCAGGAGGTAATTAGGGCAGTTGGTTTTTTAATTATCACTGAAGTCAGTCCTTGCAAGGCCCCCCCCAGCCATATCCAGGTTAATGGTCACCAGCGTGTGCTGAGTCAGCAAAACCCTCGGGCTTGCCTTCACCGGGGGCTCCCGATCGGCTGAGGCCAGCTCTTTTTGCTGGATGTGCTGAACTTCTCTCTGAAGCCAGGATGATTAAAAGAGAAAAGCAATCTACAGCTTTAATCAAGCTTGCAGGAACACACCTCCCAGATTTTGTGAGACGAGGTATTTGTTACCTCCTGTCCTCTGGCATGGTCGCAGTTTAATGAAAGGCTGCATATTTTTCTGTTAGCAGCTCAACCACTTAATTCTTAAGTTCCTTCAGAGCTCTCAGATGTATGCCATCTGGTCATGGTGACTTGTTGCTCTTTAATTTGTGAATTTGTTCCAGCACTTCCAGTTTTGACACCTCAATCTCTGACAGAGTCTCGTCTTCATTACTTGAAAAGAATAGCTCAGAGGGCCAGCTCTCTCTCTCTTGCACGCATCTTCTTGTAGCTTTGGTTTCATTAATACGATTTGAACTCCAAGCAGCATTTATAGCTTTTCCCAAATATGCCATCTCTCCACCTCCTATGCATCCTGCAATATTTTATTGTGCTATATTTCTATTACATGAAAACACATCTGAAAACTATGTGGAACCTGTGCAGGTAGGTAACCAGTACCTTTTCTGTCTTATAAAAAGGCCTGGAAGTGAGTCCAGACATTTATCCCATCCACCAAAGGGATGTTATTAGCTTGCAGGAAACAGGGAATTGGACAGCTTAGTTAAACACATCTAGAATGCCTCTTCGTAGCCCAATGTTACTTATTTATGTATCATAAATAATATAAATTATTTATGCTCTATTTGCCTTTCAGGTTTTCAGGGAAATTGAGTCTCCATTGTAACATGCACTCTACAAGCACATAGTTAGAGGCAATTCCTCTTTTGAGGAGTTTACAAATAGAGAAGACAAATGGCTAAGAACAGACAACATGCAAAGAAGTTGTCAAAGATTTATGTCTTCATAGTTACATTTTTAATGGATTTTCCCTTTATATGTAGTGTCCTTCACCCTGCCTCCCCAGTGTTTCTCCAGACCTCTCTCCCCACCTAACCTCACCCAGAAATCCTAATATGTATTATTTCCATCTTTTCCCCACTGCAGGAAGATGTGACAGCAAAAACCTTGGTAGTGTGGCACAGCAGCCCATGCAGGCTTTTTTTCCTCTTCCTGGGGGACTGAAACCAGTTTCCAGAGGTATCTGTACTGGTGGGGGTTGGGGCAGGAGGCTCACCCGGCTTGTTTCTGTCTCACCCCCAAAGCACGGGTGGCACGACGACTGCATCGCCCCAGCAGCAGCGACTGCTGCTGAAAAGCCTCCTTTGCCTTCAGGTGGAGGCAGAGAAGGAAGGGCTGCTCCTCCAACCCCCTCCATCCTTTCAAACAGCAGGAAACTTTTCTGCAGTGCCCTTTGCAAGCCTCGGAAACGGGCTGGCCGAAAGGAGCGAGTCTGGGTGGGCGCAGAAAGGGCAGACACTTGAACCTGCTCTTCACTCCTCTATGAAATCTGGGAGATGACAGAAGCACGCTCCCCTCCTGACAAAGTCTGAGGGTCTCTTGTGACATTTATGTCACTGGAAAGGCATATAATATGTACACTGTGGTTTAATTTTATCTTAATGAAACAATATACATATAAAACTATCCATTAAATATAAAACAGTGAAGTAATTTGCAAATTTTCCTACGGCATAATAAATTAAGCATGGAGAGCACTAAGGAATGCAATTTGCAGTCATTTATAATGCAGTGTTTCATGTTAATAATTCAAAATCACATGCTATTTGGAGACACTTCTAATTAATGTATTTATGAAATTGTGAACTGTGACTGTTTTGGTTCCATTTAGCTAAACATTTCAACAGAACGCGCTCGCTGGTGTTTTGTGTTTGCTTAATGGCACCAGCAAGCATCAAATGTACAACTGGGGGAAGCTGGGGGTGGTGTCTGTCGTGGCTTTTTTCCGTGGGCATGTGTTTTTTGTGTGTGTGCGTGCTGGATGCGTGCGCGCGGCTACACTCCTGGCCTCACCGAGGAGGAGAAAGTTCTGCAATAACTTGAGGAGGAGATAAGGAAAGGCAAGTTTTAGGGATGAATAATTAATTGCAAGGAAAGTTCAGTACTTTCCTAAAGAATTGCTAAAATATTTAGTGCTTTGCACAGAGCAGCTCTGTATCCACTGACATTTCTCCTGACTGGTTAATTATGACTGATACAGCTCGTGAATTTGGATTCGTGTTTTTATTTTGATATCATTCAGCTTTTTCATCAGATTAAGTATTTGGCATGCTGATTCTTTATCAGAAGGCGATGAAGAATGTCATGATTCCCTAGAAAGTTAGTCTCCTGAGAGGAGACTTAAAGGGATTTGGGGGTATTTTGAAATTTCAAGTACATTTTAAGAAAAAAGCCATACATCTCAGACTTTGTAATGAATTATTACACGTCAAGGCCATGATTCTGAGAGTGCCTTGAAATAAATTGGCTTCTAGGCATACACAGAACCCGATGCTAATAGTACTCTGTTGTAGCTCTGCACAGGAAAGTGAAGGGAAAGCTCTTGAAATAATTTTCTACGAACAATCTGTTTCTCACAGGAAAGCAAAAAAAAAAAAAAAAGAAAGAAAAGAAACCTGAGAAACCTTAAACTCCTCAAACCCATAGTAAAGGGGTCCAAGGCACTATATTCTGCCCTTCCCACCTTCCAAAAAAAGTTCTGAGAATTCAACAGGATTCTAGATCAAAATCATCATGTCTCCTGGTAATTTCAAAGCTCACTCGCAGGTCAGTAACTCCATGTTGAACGTTTTATTTCACTACTGTGCTTTCTATATGGTGGTTGTTCTTTTTATTTCTTGGTTTCTCGCCTTTTTTGTTGGGTTTTTTTTTTTAAAGTGCTTGGGACAATATGTATATGGGTGGGAAAATATTTTAGAAGTTCTCATGGCCTTTAGCTGTGGTCTTGGAAGTTGACCAATGTAATCATTAGGCTGAGAATTAAAGCTGGATTTTGACCACTTTGTGTGATTTGTATTTTAAACAATGTAGGAACCGTGAGGATTTAGGAGGCAATATGGGTGTCTAGGACCTATCTCCCTATTACTTGTCATAATCTGAGTTGCTCCATTGAGGCTTTTTATTTCCAATCAAATATTGGCAACGCGGTAGATTAGCTGAACAATTATCTTTAATAAACTCCTTCTTCCTAAAATGAAAACTGTGACTATATCTTCTGCATTTCTTCAGTTTTGTGAATGGATGTATTCAGAAAACGTACCGTGTGTTTACATATTTGCCTGCTTCTCTTTCTAGGCCCAGACTAATCTGGAATTGCCAGGAACATTGTGAACGTAAAGATTCAGATGTGGCTCACATTTTAGGTGAGTTGCTCTATTTGAATGCCCTTTCTCGATGGAATTTTAACTAGAATTTGTCTTTCACTAAATGAGATGGATTTCTGGGAGATTCCATCAGAGGCTCAAATTTTGGGGGTGAAAATTTTACCCAAGCTATGTTCTTTAAGAATATCTCTTGTTTTAAAACAAAATTGTATCTGTCACAGGAACCTAAGATGTTAGAAATGTCTGTGGCATGCCATGGCATGGGAAATATATGAGATAAGAGGCATATGGAATTGATCTTCTGTGGATTTTGCTAATTAATTGGCTATCACCTATTTGCCAGCAACCAGGGTGGTCTGGATACAATGATCCAGCTTTATTTTGAGCCGTGTGCTCCTGCTCCCAGGTTTCTCTTTGAATCTGAGTTTTATGCTTTATGCCCACCTCTAAAATTAATTTACAGTAACACAGAAGGAAAGTGCCTTTTCTATTTTGTTTTGGTTTGGTTTTCTTCCACTTTGAACAGAATATTTTCACTTTATTGTGAGGCACGGTGGCTGTTTACAGCTTCTGTTTCAGCTCTGTGGTATTTCAGCATTCAAAAGCCTATGGAAGACTTGGTTTTAAAACCCTTTCTCCAGTAGTGGGAAAACAGCAAAACTTGGGAACATGTGCACTTTTCTTTCTCCTTTTAATTATTTTGGCATGATTTACAGGACTCTATCTACAGCTGTCTGTGGTTAAATGCTATTCATTAAAGGTACTGTAAAACAGATAAAGCCCAAAACACAGATTCAAACGGCTCTGCTCAAAGCAATATTGCCATTTTTGATGGTAAGTTTTTCTGAAAATTACCATTTTCTTTTTTAACATGTACAGGCATAAATCAAGAGTAAGCATATCAAAGTCAGTTCAGTAACAATCGCCGGGTGTGATTAGACATCTGTACCTTTTAAATTTTGTAAATAATGTTATGAAGCTTTGTCTAACATCCTATTATCAGAAGGTAGGAATCATTGGTGTGCCTGAGTGTAGGCACTTCAACGCATACCAAACGAGTTAAATTAACCACCACATTCTGAAAAGAGTAACAAACCCAGGTGCAGTGAACAAGGATGTCTTAGGGAATTCCACCAAGTGGCATGTGAAGATTATCTTTCAAATGAACGTTGGGAGCCTTCAATGCGGATGCAGTGATGAAGTTGTATCGGTTGATCTGAAAATTCAGCAAAGGAGCTGCCATTCCTTGGCATTCTAATTATCCTACAGGATTTTTATTCAGTGATTTAAGTAGAATTCATCAGAGTTATTTCTGTACAAACAGTGTTCTCTTTCTGGGGAGCCCTGTTTCTTTACCTCCTTCTCAATGACATGGTCTTTCAAAATGTAAGACTGGTTTTTTTTGTTGTTGTTGTTGGCTGGTTTTGTGGTTTTTTGGGGTGGTGGTTGTTTGGTTTTTTGTTTTTAAATCTTCAAAGGTACCAAACTAATGGCACCAAAGAAAGACAGGAAAACAAAGACTGTAAGAGCTACTTATGAAGGAAGAAACCTTATATTTCTATTTCTTTTTAACTGGTGTCTACTAACCCATATAATAACTGTACCTAGGTGTCAAACTGTAAATGGATACTAGTTAATGTAAATACCCCATTTATTTTTAATTTTCAAACAAAAAACTTTACTTGTAAAATTCTTGTCCCTTCTCTTCCGCCTTGGGCTGTAAGAGGGCATGCCTGTCCTTGTTTCTGGTTCTACCCAGAAGTATAATTTGGATACACAAGGTACGCTGGAGGAAGAATAAACGTGTCCATCCAGAGATGGAGTATGTGAAAAAAGAGTAAGAAATATTGCAAATGTCCTTGACTGGCACAGAATTCTTTGGTGCAGGTCAAATCCTGGGAAAGCTTCAGCTCTGGGGCTTTGAACTGGCTGGAGACTGGAGAAGGAGCAGAAAATCTGGGTCTTTTCCATCACAGGAGCTCAGAAAAACCCTACACAAGGGGAGAAATTTAGAGGATTTTGGTACATAGCTACCACAAAAGGATAAATGAATGAATCAGTAGAAGGAAATTCAGCACCTGCCACAGAGACAGCATGGTAAGAGGTAAAGGATTTCACCACAGAGCTTAATCCAGCTCCCACTGAGTTCCCTGGGAACTGAATTCAGTCTTTTCAAGTTGGAGCAAAGGAAGTTTCCCAAGCTGTTCGGAATATTATTATTGCCATGAACAAAGCTATGGGGTAAGGCGTAAGCACACAAACAAAAGAACCCCCCAGATAACAATAATTACCAGCAGTGTACAAAGTTGTCTAGCAGCAGGCAGCAACAACAAAAATCCACATGTCCTCTGTCGAGTCCTTAAGCGTTCGTCTCAGCAGCGCTTGTGACCCTGTTGCATCTGCTTGCCACATACAGTGTACGAAGGTGCTTGGCTAGACCAAATGTTTTGGGAAAACAGATTTCAAGTGCCATGTTTTTAATATTCTTGCGTAGAGAAGTCGGGAAATCTGAGAAGGAGCTTTATGGGCCAAATTTTGTGAGATGAGTCCCCGTGGGCCACACTGAAGATGCTGAGATTGGCCTGTGGTTATTCCCGCCTTAGGGGCACAGGGGGAACTTAGCAAGACCCACTTAGCAAGGCCACACCATTTGAAGAGAAAAATCTTGAGTTAAATAACATTTCCCACATACCATTAAGCCACCAGTGCACTTGAGAAAATAGTATCTTTGAGACCATGAAGCAAACTGAAACACTGGGGAAAATCACTGAATCGATGACCTGCTCTGGATGATGTCTCCAGCCCTTTTCCCCTCGTTTGGTTAAACAGAACTTGGGAGTACCTATTTTTTTAAGGTCCCTCTCTCCCACCTGTGTTTACATAGTGTTTGAGTCTGACTTAGGCAGGATATGCCAGAAATTAACAGCAGTGCTGCCCAACACTTCTGCAACCTGAATTCAAGGGGCAGGGGAAACCGCTTCTGGTGGAGGCACTTCTTAGGCAGCTCAGAGGGTTAACAGTCACTGGAGGCTCAAATGAGATAATGGAATAATCTTGGGCAATCCTAAAGTACTGGGAGAAATCAGACTGGAAAGAAAAGAAAAAAAAAAAAAAAGCAACCCCAACCAACCAAGTAACTTTTCTCTCTCTTGGGGCATTTATGCTGCCAAGCAACTTATTTTATGTCCATCTATGATGCGAGCATGTTGTGAAATGTAGCTCACTTGCTAGACGTTGTTTTGATGTGTTGTTTGGCACAAGGGGAAAGAGAAATGGACTGCATTCAATCTCTATTAAAGCAGAGAGACGTCTTCCGCAGAATTTATTTTCAGAAGCTTTGCGCTAACTTCATTTTCTTATTAGCTGAAATTGCTAGTGAGACAGTTTTAGCAATGATGCTAAATGCGTTCATGGAAAAGATGTGTCTGTCTGGGCTCGATGAATTGCCTACTGTTGTGTCAGCTCGGAGAGAACAGATCTTTACTATGGGATTTGGGGATCTGGGATTAGGTCCTAGCGATAATTCACGTGGGAAAAATGTTATAGCGTATGCAATTACAGAAAGGCAGAGGTAGGGGAAGATAGCAAGGAAGTGCTGCAGGTAGTTAGAGTTTTAGAAATATATGAAGTTATAACCTGCAAAAAAAGTAATTCTGATATTAATATTTGTGACTATTGAAAATTGAAATAAAAAAAAAGGGAAATTGAGTTCCTTGGGAATCAAGAGTCCAAAAGAATTATCTTGGAAATGTGCTTTTTGGGCATTTTTTATATCACCCCAAAACAAACTGAGAGATAAATTGTATTAAACTCAACCAAAACACATTGGGTCACCAGAAAAACATGGTTTCTGATCATGGTACAGTGAAGTTGAAGATGGGGAACGTTATGCTCCTACTTTTCCCACCAGGGCCTAATTGCCTGTTTGGGCTGCAATTCTCATAACACAGCTCTAGGGACACAGTGCCCACGGCAAATCCTCTCCGTGAAGGAGGAGGCTGTGGGGCATCACAGGAGGCGTGTGCTCCTGAGGAGCAATGTGTGCTAAAAGGCTGGAAGTCTAAGCTGGAACTGCAGCAGAATGAATGGCTTAGGTCAGTCTAGCTATCTAAGAAATTCTGATGTGGAGCAAGTCCAAGCAACAGAAAGTCTTTAATGACAGTATCTATGACAGAGAGCAGGGGGGTAAGGAGAGGGAAAAAATAAGAACTAATTAATCTAGAAAAATTTCAGCATTGTGGAAGCAGCATTTTTCATGCAAAATTCACACTGAGGAAGTGGGGTGGATGGTGGTCATAGGTCTCTTCCAACTGCAATATCTATTTTATCATGTTATCAAGCCACTGTCTTGATAGTTTTCAGGATGTTAAGTCATAACTTCCAGGGACTTGGCGCTGCAGCTTTAACTCTGATGGAGAAAGTCTTTTTTTTCCCCACTCAGTCTCCTGTGTGTATTATATATTGGACAGGCTAAGGAAAGCTCTTTAGAGGAGCACTTGGTTTGAAAGACTTAAGACTGGGCATCACACAGACTGCACCGTTTAGGGTGAAAAAAAGTCCAGAGTTAGATCCTGCAGCCTTGTCTCTAACACCTTCTCGGAGGTGAAGCGTGAGCTGTAACTGGCAGGTCGGGGAGAATCATTACTGGCAGGTCATACAGGAGCACGCTGCGGTTTTCAGGTCAGCCCAGCCCTCTAGGAAGCACCACTTCAGATTACCATCAACTCATTTGAAGAGTCTGGAATGAGGTTAATTTGAAGGGTGTCTCAGCTGTAGCCTACTGGAGAAAAAACCTGCCACGTCTTGTGCTCCCTTTCGGGGGGAGCTAAGAAGACAAGAACTGCACAGGATGCTGAGCTGCCTCTAAGGGAAATGCTGGCACCGCTCAAGCTGTCACACTGATGTGTGTGGAGAGCTGGACTTGGGGCTGCCCAGTTGAATTTCTTTACTCAAACTAGTGCCTTTGAACTGTTCCACAATAATACTGGGTTTATGCATGTTCCTGTATAAACAGAACGTATAGGACCATGTTCCATATGTGGACCTGTCTGTGCATCGCTGTCCTCGAGAACTTTTGCTAATTGCAAGCACATTTGACACAGGAGTAGAAGTTTATAGGTATTTATAGGTATTTTCCAGTTTCTTCATTAGATGGGACATATCAAACTTAGGGCTATGTGGAACATCATCCAGGACATGGTTTAGGGGTCCTGATAATATTTAGTAGACACTTGGACTTGATGATCTTGAAGGTCATTTCCAACCTTTGCTGATTCTAGGGTAGCTGGACACGTTGCGGTGGCTCATTTGCAAGATTACACCGCTGCCATTCACTTGGTTTTACCCTCCCTTTCCCATTCCTTAGCAGGATGAAGAGCAGAAGCAGCTGCTGCCAGGAAGGGAAACTGCAGGAGCCAGAGGGACCCACGTGAGGAAGAGCAGAGATGCAGCTTTCACTGCTGATGACCTTGGTTTCCAGCACATCCCACGATCAGAGTAACTGCTTCTAGAGCTGGAAGGTATTGCATTTAGAGCTCAGGAAAAGGAAAAATAATCTGCCCTGCTTAAACTCAGTGAAAAACTGCTGAATGTCTGTTTGTGATTACTGCAACCTCATGTGGGAAAAATACTTTCAAGAATAATTTTATTCTTTTTTTAAGACCCGCAACTCCATAGCTCTTAGAGGGGCAAAGGTCAATACTTGTTTGCTCTCCCCATGTGCTCTCTGCTGTTTTTCACAGTCTTGAATGTGCTTTGCTCCATGTCATTACTGATGGAGCATTGCTCTTGGTTTTACCACTCTGTAGGTAGAGCACTTTTTCTCGGGTGATATGTCAGAATGATTTACCTTGGCGTGGTTTCTTCTCCTCCGAGTCAAGAATAAGACCTGTTTAGGTGACTGGTGGTGTTTCTGTTAGCTATGTAATAGTATTAGCAGCTGTGTGTAAAACTTTCCAGCTTCTTTGGAAATCTAACCCAAGGGGTGGAAGATATTGCCAAAAATGGAGAGTTAAAGTAAATAAAATAAAGTCCTTAGAAAGTCCTGTCTGCCCTTTTGCAGTGACGAGTCTATGTGGTCACAGAGACTCAGGAAAACTGTTCGTAGCCTCTTTTTTTCTTTGATGTAGCTGCATACAAACTGAGTTGGAAAACTACTAAATAAAAATGACACTTCTGTAACCGTGTTATCGGGCAGCAGCGGTAGCAGGGAGGTGGTGAAGAATCACGCCCCAGGAACATCCTCAGGAGCTGGTATGTAAAATCCCACCTGTCATTTCACAGGATGCTCCTTTGGCATCACGTGTTTTTCCTTCTCTTCTGATTCCCCTTCTTTTATCTGCTTATGCCACCATTCCATTTTTCATTATTCTTCTTTTCTGTTTTGCTCCTGCTTGGTTCTTTTGTTCCTATTTTCACAGCTGGGATAAGAATCCGATAACTTCCCATTTGAACACTTGCTCTGTGATATCTGAATCCACTAGGAATTCCAAAAATTAAGTGTGTCCATTTCTTGATGGTTTTAATTTGGATTCATTCTGCACATCCCCAAGGACAGTGAGCACTAAATGCAGTATGGCCAAACTTAAATATTTAGGTTCATTAAGAGACGATCAGAAATTGCCTATACAGTTGTTGCCTAATGGAAATATCTCTGGGGAAGTTTGTTGGGAAATGATGTGTCTTTAATGTGGCAAACAAGTAACATACAAAATTAAGTACTGAATATATTTGCAGTTGAGTTCTGTAAAGGACAGTTCCTGCACGCTGTCCTACACTGCTGTATGAATTATCCGTGGATATCGAATTGGTTTTGTAGAGGAAAAATGCAAAAGCATGAAAGTGATCATCAGCTGACCTCTGCTTCAAGATGAACTGTACAGTTTAGGAAACAATGGGGGGGAAAAAAAGTTCTTTTTCAAATAAAATTTGATTATGAAATAAAAGAGGCTATTTCCATGCAGGTTTGTGAGCTATAAGGAAAAACTTTACGTGCAGCAGAAACAGCAGCTAGTTTTAAAGCTTGTAATAACCTTTTAGCCAAGACCAAGATTCTGCTTCTACCTCCATGGCCTATATAGAGTCACCATGATCACAACTGGCTCCACTGGGTGTTTCAGTTTCAATGAAAAAATTAAGGCAAGATATTTTCTTTTCCCATTCTGGATTTTTTTTTTTTTTTCTTCCTAATCATTACCAATTGACTCACCACTATGAGTCCTGTCCCACAGTGCGGACGCAGACACTTGGGTGGGTGGAACACATTGAGAGTAAGCATGTTGCTGCCAGCTGATCCCAGTAAAGGATGCTGAAGTACCTGCATCTTTGTGCCAGTTGAAGAGCTGAACCAGAAGGAGCCAAGAACAAGGCATGGAGTTCCCTCCTTCTTATCCATAAGTCTTCTGAAGGAAAAAGTGAAAAAAAAGAACTAAGAAAAAAAATCAGCCTTTGCCCAACGATGCATAGGCTGGACTGTGAGGTGGGTAGGTGAATGAGAGACTGAACTGTGTTCATTATTCACAGAGTGAAACAAGCCTGGTATCTTTCAGTACCTGCTTTAGTGAAGAAAGGTTAGAGCTCATTCACTCTATCTTGTTTCACACTGTACTCATTTCAGCTGTCTCCAGCTGAGGCAAAGCATTTGAGTAATATGAATAGAGGCTCTTATCCTGTGAGCAATTATATGTGGGTTTAAAGTAGCTGTAAGGCTCTAATAATGGCTTTACAAAAAAAAAAATTTGGTCAGTATTTCACATTATAGCAGCTATTTAATAACAAGAATATTCTATATGTGCACAAGGTGTAACACCTTTTTGATATGCACACAACAGTTTTTAAGAATTCTTGTTAAATAAAATTACCTAGGCTTGTTTCAGAATAAAACCTTTGGCTTCTATCTGACTGTACATATTTTTGTAAGGGATAGGGTTGTTTCTCCCCCCCCCACTGTTCTTTTCCTTTGGCTTTAATCTCATTTGCTTTATTCAGACCTCAGGTGAAAGAATTTTTGCTTTTAACGTATGTACCCTAATGGGGGCTTTAAGCACATTTTTAAACCCGGGAATTTTGAAGGACACCTCTGTTTGATGTGTGGAGATGTATGCCTGCAAAGTCTCAGCCTGAACCATTCAAACCTGCAGGCCTTACGCTTGTGATCACACACATTTGCTCTGTGTTGTGCATGCACCTATTGTTCCCTTTGATTTCAGAAGCTGAGGGAATTTAATGTCTGGCTACTCCAGTCAGGACCAACCTGGAGGGACCCAGGCTTTGCAAATGCTGCCCTTGGTTCACAAGAAGTTATCAAATAGTGAAATGCAAGCACCTTGGATTTTTACTCTGTGTTGTAAATGCCACCATTTACATAGTGATATTCCCCCCCTTTTCTTGTAGCAGCATCCTAACCATGCCTTTGAAAGAGCTGAAGTCTTATGGACCAAGGAATTGTGTCTTTACAGTGCCCAGGGAGCCATAGCTCCTGTTCTTCAACCAAAAGCAAAACAAATTTCCCCCTGTAATTAAGGTTGAACCCATAGCCATTATTTCTTCCCTTTCTGTGTTATAATATTATAATGCAAGATGTCACTGTGTGCTTAATAGTGTTTCCCAAGCACAAATACTAGGATTTCCCAGCTGGTCTTCCCTCGGCACAGAAAGGCTGGGTAGTAGGCACCTCTCCTTGGCTATAACTGTGTTATGCCATGTGCTGCAAAATAGCTCCTGCCAGCAGTGCTGCAAACCTGCTTTGTCTCCTAGAGCAGCATTTTTGTAAGAGGTTTGATAAATTGTCTTGTCACACTTGGATTAAACTATTGATTTACCAACACCCTTTGTATGTTGACCCAAGAAAACACAGTGGATGCTATTTAGAATATTACAAACCCTCTGCCATATGCATGTTGTCGAGCCTACACTTCAACCCTATCACCTTTCAGCAGATTGCTTTAGACAAGAGATCTCATGGGCAGGGAATCTGCAATGCATATAAGCTTACTTGCTCATTTAATACAAGAGAGTCCTAGACACTGACCTTGTCTATAGCTTCCAGCTTGGCAGGGCTGTAACACTGCAAAGACCTGCAAATCCCTTTTTAACAAGGCTACCTGAACCCGATGGCCCGGGTCCAAATAGATGAAAACTTGAAGATGTCCAACAGATCAGTTGCCTGTACCGTTAAGTAGAAAATTGTCCGACGCTGCACAGACTGGTGTGTGCTTACACGGGTCAGTACCAGACTCCCAGCACAGCAGCCTGCCTGTTGTCCCTTCCTAAAACACTATATATATTGTTATGTCATCAGTGAACTGTGGAAGGGTGTTTACCGTGGTAGGTATGGAATTGCCACCGTTTACCCAAGATGGCTCAGAATTTGAAACAAAAACCCCATATTCCATTTAAGTGGGTTTTGGTTTTAATTGTTCCAAAATAGGCAACTGTTTAGTTTGGGGCTGGAGAGCCTAGGAAAAGTCTCCAGGTAAATGAGAACAGTCTCTTTATGTGTGTGATTGCACTGTGATACTAAAGGATGAAAAAGCGTGTGAGTTAAGAAGGTGTTTGGGGAAAGTGTGGGATTTCCCCCAAGCTTGTTTCCACAGCAGCTTCCACGAGCCTAGCGAAGAACAGAGGGGACCTGGATATAAAAGCACGCGCGGTGAGGATTGTGAGCACCTGGGCACAACATGACAGGCTGATGTCCTGCAGGAATTTGTTGCTTCACAATTGCAACCTTCCCTTAGCCGAGATCAACGTTTCCAGCAGCTTCAGCGTAAGCAGAGCTCATCCCATTGTAGTTGGTATTTCTGGCCTTGTTAATTGTTCTTGCAGCCATCACAGGAGCTGTTGCATGGAAGTGCTGCACTATGTCTAGCACCAGCAAGCAATATTACATTGGGAAAAAAAATAAATATTAAAGACATGCATTTGGCTCCAGGGAGAACACAGATAATCCCTAAATCTAAACTGCAGTTCAGCAAAACTGTATCAATTAGGGGTTACTGTTTGATGGAACGAAACCAAAGATCATTCCTGCTTCTGTTTTACCCAGACCAGCAAAGTTCAAGGTGGTGTCAAATACGTGAGCAAAAAAGGCTCCACTTTTGTCCTGCCTGGGAATAATTCTGTGTTACAAGCTATACCGCATTTTCTTTCACCAATTACAAAGGAAGAACGACATGGCAAACTATAGTAGTTGCATTTTAAAGCAATAGCAAATTGCTTTGATTTTAGACCGTCAGATTGCCAGTTTATCACCCATCACGTAAGTATTTAGATACTTCCAGGACCTCTGCACAGCTCAGAACTTCTCATAGGATTTTTTTTTGTGCTGGCTCATGCCACCCACCTTCTATAATGTTAGGTCAAATGATGTTGTCTCACAGGACATGATATTCCCTAGCACGTTGTGCAACACAACATTTTCAGCTTCTAAACAGAAAGAGGCAAGTACTCTTGAAACCTGGATATTTTGCTGCATTGTTATTTAAAGATTTGGAGTGCCAGTTGACATAGCAGTTAGTTACGTGTTAACACTTCACGTAAAGATAATGAGGCACCAAATCTCACCACCCTCAATGGATACAGCTAAACCTGTCACCTTTTTGTTAGCTTTACGTTCAGATAAATTAAAAACCAAACAGTTGAAGTTCCCGCAGAATCACCAAAATCTAATCCAAACAAACTCCTCTTAAATCATGCTCTGGAACTCATGGAAGACGTGCATCAATAGCTGTATCAAAAGGAGGGTTTTCACTCAAAAGTCCCTGCCTAAGAAAGCACTGGCTCTGGGGACCGACAGCGAGAGCTACTCGACTGCACTTATCTGCGAAGGCTGGGGGGGGGGAAAGTGGCAGATGCAGAGACAAAGGCAGTGTCCTTCTTACAGCGGGCTCTGAAAAACTCAGGGTTATCACTGACATCTTGAGCGGTGATCAGCAAAGGACAGAAAGTGAATGTGAGAGTGGAAAATATGATACCTGTGTTTGCAGGAAGCCCCTGGCAGGCAGGAATGATGATTGTACGTGGCTCTGCTGTATCACTGCTGCTGATACAGAAACACCATGTGTATCCCAACTGTGTGTAAAAAAAAGCTTCCAGATAAAAGGTAGAGCAAGTGAGGTGTAGTTTGTGAATCCTGTTTCTCAGCTGTTTTGTAATATAGCACATGCCCAGCGTTGTGGCCTCTGGGCACAGGGAATGAAACTTAAGAATGAAGATCATCAACCTGTGGCCGTGTGAGGTTGGAAACATTGCCCACAACTTACACCCAACATAACCAACACAATCATAAGTCAGTTAATCAACCTGTTGCTGGGCAACGAGCAGATACCTCTCGTCCTATGGAAGGGAATTTTGCCCCTCTTTTGTCCGCAGTCGCCAATATAATGATCTCCAAGCAGGCTCCACTCCGGCTTCAGCCTTGCAAATTCTCTTCGTGCACAGATACCCTGTACACGCGGACAGATGGGGAGAGTACCAGTAATGAGAAACACTGTCTGCTAAGTTTTCTGGAAACTAATGCAAAAGGATATTCAGAAGAGAAGTCTAATTAAAAGAGTTGCTTGCTGGCATGTAGCTTTCTGGGTCCTTGCTGTTCCCTGTGTAGCCAGAAAATAAAATGATTCCCGGTGTAAGGAGGGAAACTGTTTCTCACAGAGAAAGCTGCTTTCTGTCTGGATTTCATTCTCTGCTTTTAAGAATAAGGCAGGATGACTGATTTGATCTTTGTAGACTGAGTGCCAAATAAGAAATAAATAAGAAATCTCCACCAAATTCGAAATGCACGTGCTGTCCTCCCCACGATCACTCGTGGAGTTTTTGGTAGCAATGATCTCTGTCTCTGACTGGATTACATAAATATCCTTTGCAATGGAGAAGGCTATCCAGAGAAATAGGATTCCTTGTCTCAAAATATTCTTTACTCAGATATTTCCTGAAAGATCATGAACCTTTTCTTCAAGCATGCCCTGAGAGTACATTTCCACAAGCCCTTTCTGGTTGAGAGGTTCTTACAGGTAATGATGGATGTTCATCGAACTTTCCCTTCATAAGGAACGTAAAGATTCTAGTTAGTATAAGGGGTTTGGGTTTGGTTTTTTTTCCTTATTTGACTTTATATAATTTCTAGTGTTGTTCAAAATTATTGGTCTTTAACAGACAGATCCTTTGTCTCCTTATCTTAATTTTTGTGCTGGTTAGGTCTGAGTAGTGGTTAGGTTTATGAACCTTTTATATTACTGAGATTTTCAGTGCGTGTATTTTGCAGCTGTGTTCTGTTCCACCTTCCATTTAGAACTTGGTGTGAGACTAAAGACATGGTGGTTTTATTGTATTTTTTACTTCTTGTTCCACTCTGTGACTGATGGGAGCAACATCTGCTGTACCAGTGGCATCAGTGGGATTCTGAAAGCTGTAAATCCACCATTGCTTGTCCAAGTAGGCGTGAAGTCAAGGCTTGTGTGGTTGAAGGGAACAGGTTGGACACTGGTGTCCTTGCATGAGATCAATTCACATGCCCCTAGTGCAAATGCTGACAGGTTTTATACAGCTCAAGCTCTGGTCCTCTAGGAGTTTTTCCAGTTTCATTGACAAATGGACCCTGCCACAAAGCCACTCATGTCACGCTTGTACACCAGTTGTGACTGGTTTTGAGCTTACACCTTTTCTATTTGAATGCTTCAACACTAATCCAATTTTCACTTGAAAAAGAGAGAGAAAATGCTATTTGTTCATGATTATAATAAAAATTTTGCTGGGTCTCATAAGGAACAGTTTAGCTCAGGCAGCTACAAATACACCAAAGAAAGTTAGCACAGACCCCCACACTCCTGGCCCACTGCTGGGGCCCTTTATTCAGTCACCCACAGCTGCAGTAATTGAATCTCTACGTACAGGTTAATGGGATAATTAGCCAAATGAGATCAAACTTGTACGCTGTGTAGAAATGGATGGTTGCTGTCTCGGAACCGCCTGTTGTATGCCACTAGGGCAACCTGAGTTTCTTTTCAATGAGCGATAAAGCAGGAGATGAATTGGATGTGGGTGATTCTGCCTGCCCGTGATGGTGAGGACAGCTTCTCTGGTATTGCATTTTATAGGGCAGACAATACACCGAGCCGTTGTGGCTGGAAGCATATTGGCAGGGAGAGCTTCCGCTCATCGCTCTCCTGAGGAAGGCCAAGCACTTGAGTCTCAACAGCTTCTCTTGGAGGACGTTCCTAGGGAGCGGCACTGCCAGGAGAAGGGCTGTCAGCTAAATTGTCCTTATGAAGAGGACCCCGAAGACTCTTCATTTTTGGTAATTTCATAATAGAACTGAAATAGTTTTGATAGCCCGTGGAGCTTGCTTATCGATCCGCATTTCTTCACAGCTCGTGGCTGACATCGATCTGACCCATGGCTTGCCTCACTAGATTGAGAGGGAACCAGGCATATTTTCAGACCCAAACAATTCCAGGAATCTTTTCAGAGGGAAAGATTTTAGGTTTTAATTTGGATTTTTAGAATGATCGCATACGTTTTTCATTCAAAGATCACTTCTTAGATCAGGCCTCAGTGACATGAATGAACTAATATTTTCATGAAAGTGTTGGCAGAAGCTTTATTCACCTTACACTCATGGATGAGGAAGCCCACAGAGCAATTTTTTAACTAATGCCAAAAACATATTTTGTGGTGGAGTTAGGAATGCCATCCCAGTCTTCAGACTTGTATTACTGACTCAAGAGCCATCTTCTGCAAAGTCAGTGACTCATGCAGAGTGGTTTGAAAGGAATGTGTTTGAATGAGCTTCCTGTGTATTTGTCATAGTTTATGACTTTTAAATAACAAATCATTATTATTGTGAATTATTAAGCCCAGAATCCTCCATAAATCTTCTCAAACTGATCTCTTGTTTATAACCTGGGGAGGAACCTGTTCACTGTTTTTGTTCATTCCACTGTTGTTGATTCATGGATTATTATTAGATAGGTTTTACAATTTTAAAATGATGCAAGAGAGAGGATTTTGTTCACAAACTCATGATTTTTTTTAACCTCTTTTTTCCATGACAGAGGGCCTGCTTGGTTTATACTGCAGGCTCTTCTATGGAGCACAGAGACCTACTATGGACAGTTAAGACTTCCACCCAGGAGACCCGAGTCTGTCAGGCAGTGGAGACAACTCCAGCACAGTGCATTCAGCTGGCTGTAATCCAGCTGAGGAAGGGGGTAAGCTCACTGACACCATGTCCAGCACAGTTATTACCAGCCTGCCTCCCAAACAAGCTAACTTCAATTAGATCCAATATCTCCACCCTACACCATGGTCACATTTGAGATTACAGTGGAGACACGGACAAGGTCCATTTCTTCCCCATTTGCTGCAATTAGAAGCAGTCATTGTCAATGAGTTAGAAGTAACATGATTTATATGCAGATAAACACCCCAAAGTTTAGCGAGTCATTTTGAGCTCACAACGTACATTTGGGCTTTTCTTCCTTGCGCAATTTCCAGAGTGTTCTGTCTCAAGCTCAGTAACAACATGGATGTGTGAGGTTATATAGAAAGAAGTGAATCCTTATTTAAACTCTTTGAAAACTTAAAAAAAAAAAAAGAAAACCCAAAATCAAAAATTGGGGTTGTGTTCATTTCCAGTAACAGACTGTGGTTTCTAGTTTCTACTCAGCTGGGACATTGCAGAGTTGGGGCTGAAAGCTGGGTTGGTTTTTTTTTCTTAACTGGTTCAGCCTTTCCTAGACGTGACCAGCATAGATCCTGATGGAACCTGAACCTGCAAGATGCTGATAAATCTATAGGAGGTAAAGGCATTTATCATCTCATAGAAAGCACTCATTGTCTAGTAGCATGAGGCCGTGATGTTTGTAGAGTCTTCTAAATAGGTGAAAGCATTAATTACACTGAATAGTGGTAACCTTGGTATCTTGGCAGACATCTGAAACCTTGGATAATTATAACTTCTGCTAAACAAATTTTAGTTCTTCTCTGAATTTTGGTTTTTAGGGGGCAGAAATATTTTTCAGATAATCTAGCGCCTGTGAAATCAAGATGTGAAGAACTGGAGTTTTACCTATATGAAAATGACTGATAGATAGAAGTAAGACTTTTCCTGAACACTTCTGATGAGATCATCAGTTTCTCCTAATTCTGAGGAGATGGAAAGCACTGAAAAATCAACGTAAAAGCAAACCAAACAAACTCTCAAAACACACTTTTAGCAAAGGACCCCCAACATAACAGAACACAAAACTAAAAGCAAAAAAAATTGAATCAGTCTTGACGAGGATTGGAAAATCTACATGTCAGCAAAAATAGACTTGTTACATAAGAAGTTTAGTAATAGATGAAGTACCTTAAAGATAAATTGTTATCACAGTTGACGACAATTTTATTAAAATGTTAATAGCCTGAGGCAAAAGGAAACTGTTCCCTTAATCTCCCAGAAGAACTCCTTTGTCAGGAATTCTGTACACCAGAGCACTTGGGAGCTGAGCTAACTGTAAGAAGCATGTTTGAAAACTGGAGCATCCACAGCTTCTGAATTCGTGACTACAAGGCAATGGACCTCATGTGTCTGAAAGAGGCTGTGCCCTTTTCTGCCAAGCATAACTTTCAGTCACAAAATAAATGAAAAATCTGTTCGATTCAATTGCTGCAGTCAAAACAGCTGAGGTGTCAGTGATTGAAGGAAGGATTTTTTTCTTTGCCTTCTTCCACACTAACTGTGAAAAAGGTACAGCTTAATAAGGGCAGTTGCTGTGAAAGCAAACCAAATGAAAACATGTTTTCATCAGCACCTCTAAGCACAGCAACACTACAGAGCAACCTGGCAAGCACGCTAAGCATTCGGTGAGATGTGATAGATTGCAGTGTGATTTGTCTGGGATGAGAATACCAACAAAAAAGCCACCAAAAGATTTGATGAAAACTCATCCCGTACAGAGAGACTTCTTTCTACAAGCACAGCATCAGTTCAGAACACAATGGAGCTGATGAAGTCGAGTTCATGTCCTGGATTTCCTTGTGACAGATGAAATGCATATCCCTGAAAGCCCTCAGACACCTGAGCAATGAGAAAGAAAAGGTAAGGCAGAAAGCATTTGTGCTGCTGAATGCTGCATTTCTTCTCAGTTTATCTCAGTGGAAAAGGTACCAAAAAATACACAAAAGCTACACTATAAATACTTGCCTAACACCCAAACCTCCTCTGCCAGAGTTTGCATGAAATAAAAGGGAATGAGTAAGATGAATCCAGTTTAGCACAGCTGAGGCTGTTCCCACATTGGAGAAGGATGTCCTGTGTCCCAAGCGGTTCCAGTATGAGGGACCCAGGAATGGGAGCCAGTCTGATGTAGCTCCACTGCTGAAGCTGGCTGGTGTGTGCAGCAGGCACTCAGACTCTGCTAGTTCTGGTTTGGGGAGGAATATTACCAAACCTTATTCCCTTCCTTCTCTCTTTTTGCCATGGCAATGATGGTGTAAGTTTTACTGAAGACTTTTGGGGCGAGGGGGGGGGGGCAAGTGTGCTGAGAGCAGCCCCATGTTGGGCCACAGCCAACAGGGACTCTGGGAAGAGGCATAAAAAGCTTCACCCTGAGCCAGAAGGCATTGCCTATGGGTGTAGTGTTTATATGCACTCTAGGTTCCCTAGTAAGATAACACAAGGTGCAATATCATCTTCTTTTCAGCAGCATTTATTCTTATGTCAACCAGGCTTTCTCTGCATAACCTGTATGCAGTTTTTAACACCAGTTCTCCGCTGTCATTCAAAGAGCTCATCTGCTTCAAGGTAAGCTTCCTCCCATCCCTTGCCTTGATAAAACAAAAGGCAAAGGTTTCATGGATGGATAACGGTCTTTTGGGGAGACACTTACTGTGCTTTTTGTGGAATTTTCTGTGCCAGTTGAATCAGAGAGGGGGCACAGATATATTGGTGCAGAGGTATAAAGGGAGCTTTGTAAGACTGTTTGTTATTGTCATATGTATGCACAGACTTGAATAAATCCTTTAGTGCCTGTTTCCCAGGCCAACTATTAACCTTCCTTTAGAGAAACCACAATTTGCTTGGACCAATTGAACTATGCTACACCTGCAGGTCATTTAGTCATTTCCTTCCACAGCAGATACCTGTGTTCCTCAGGAAGTGGGAGATGGTCAAGTATTAATCACTAATAACGCTCACACGTTCTTCCATTCAGCTTTGGTATAGTACAGATGTGAGCAGCATCCTCTCCTCTGTGATAACTTTTTGTTGATGTAAAAATTACCACCTAATTAGGATAGTTAAGAAAATCAACAGGGCAAACCCCATAATGTTTGCAAGTATTTCTGCATAGCAAAATGAGTGGGCACTCAAAACACCTTTCCACATGCAGTGATGGTGCTTTAATCCACCCAAGGTTTGTGCCGTGCGTGGGAGAGGGAAAGTTCAGGATATCTACTCATGGAGTAGCCAGTGGCCCTTTGAACTGTGCCAGGTTTGTCCATGCCACATCAAGATTATTTGGTCAATATTCAAGACCTACATGTGCTCTCTGCTATCAGGAGAGGCACCAGAGCTGTCTACCTTTGTGCTTGAGAAAACACCAGGCGTTTGCAACAGGCCTGCTCTGTACTGAGGTGATAGGATAAATGTTTTCTGTGCATCTGCCTTCTTTCACCATTGTTTATTCTGTTTCTTTTCCTCAGAGCAGCCCTGAATGTGTGTTGCCCACTGAGTGTGGCCCCCTTGCAGCAGTGCATGGAAGGTTGCCCATTTGGAGGACAGCAGGTAAGCAGTAGCATCCTCCTTGGCAGAAACCATGTAAGATGCCACTTCTTCAGATCTATGTAGACAGAGCCTTTGCTTTGAAGCAAGAAACAAAGGCCAGGGCACAGAAGTAAGCAAGCGGTGCACATATTTTAATGAGTAAGTTCACATTTCTTGTGGGAGAGAAGTCTTTTACCACGCTTCTCTTCTTCTAAACCTTCTTCTAACCCTTCTTCTAATGGTGACTGATGTGTAATGTTGCAAGAAATTCAGAAGTGGTACAGTTTGGTGCTAAGTGGAGATGAGGAGGTAGCTAAACTACTACATGCTTTTATTAGACTCGAGCACTTCTGCATTGTAGTGTCAGGAAATACAGAGCAGCATCACAGCCCCCAGTTTGGTACTTTTTTTATGTAGGCAGCCGGGCAGATGAAGCTGACAATATCCACATAAAATACACATACTGGACTGGGTCCTTTTGCTTTTGCAATAGTTGTGATCATTCAAAAGCAGCATCTGGAAAGGGTGTCGGGTGGCAGATGTCTGGGGGCCTGAGCTCTGCGGTGAGGCTGATGTGTGGTGGGCTTGTCTGCCTGGGGAGCAGGGATGCAGGGAGGTGGGGATGTTTTCCAGGCTGGAGTCAACAGCCTCAAAAGCTGTTGGAGGGGTGGCAGGAACCGCCGTCCCCATCCTGGGGCTGGCCCACCAGCTCTCCCAGAAGACAGCAGTCTCTCTCCTGGCAGTGCCAAGTCGGGGATGGCAGAGCCAGCTCTCTCGCAGAGCCTGGGAGGAGCACTGCGCTCGTGCAGCCATATACAGCTGTCAAACCAGAGCTCTCGCAAGCCCAGCCAGCTCAAGCTCTACTCAGTGGCCATGTGCTGGTCTGCGCCCAGCCCAGAGTGTCCAGAAAGGCTTAGTGACAGAAATTAACAGCTTCCATTATAGCACTCTAACTTCTCCGGGTTGTCGAGCCCTCAGAAGCCACATTAACCCGAGTTTAGACCATAATTTGAACTCTCTGGCAAAGATACTCTCTAACAAAATGCAGAAAATCTCTGTGATGAGCTGTAACAGTGCATATAAAATAAAATAACAGCAGGGCTGGGGAACAGCAATGGCACATCTTTCCTTCCAAATTGAATTGTTCACTTCACTGTGAGAAGGAATAATTATCATGTTTATTGTGTTTGGCTCAATTAGGCTGGAATCTTAGGCCAGGAGCCTTTCTTTTTACATTTCTGTAAATGTTGTCCACGTAGGGCTGTGTCAGCATTGATTTTGCTGTCACGAAGGTACCGCAGCTCTCTGCCTGAATTGGAACATGTAAACCTGAACTACTTCTTAAAGCATCTCTTTTGCTAGTTTTAATCAGCTACATTTTCTAGTAAACTGCAAGAAAAGCAAGCCAGCCTCTTGCATTATTTCTCTAGAGTATTGCCCTTGAATGTGCTAGGGCTGGAAGTATGGGCTGAAACTGTTTCCTTTTGTACCTGTTGCACATTTAACTCATGGAACCTATCAGAGCAAGATGCTTTATGACCACACACACCGTGAGGTTACAAAATGTGCATGACTTTCTTTAAGTGAGGTATATTTATGTAAGACTGGCGTATAGAGTAATGACACCAGAGTAGGAGACAGTGAAGCATGTGGTAGACTCCAGCATGTTGAGCAGAAGATAAGTACCTGACATGGAGAGCACAGGTACATACGGTTTAGTTAGCAGAGAAGCTGCCTGGGGCTGTGTGTAGTGGTCTCCCACTACTTTCCATGGCCGGGGTGCATGTTAGAGCTACACATTTAAACACTGAAAGAGAGGTGCTCTCCAAGACATCTGTGTTCAAACTCCACTTGTAGAAATGTGGTCTCACAGCAGGAGAGGGCCGGGATCAAATGTGCAAGAGGAGGAGGAACTCTACCACTCCCACAAGCCTAGGAAGTCCTTGAGGGAAACAGTAGGTATATTTGTGTGAGCTCACTCAAGAGTCTTTTAACAGGGACTATGTGGATGCTGGATACATCAGTGGCTGGGAATATTGAGTATCAGAATGACCCAGCAAATTATCTGTTCCACTTCTGCATTGCCTCTTTTTCAGCTGTGAAGGCATCTAATTCTGTGGTCATTGCCAGTGACTGTTAAGAGTGAACAGAAGAACCTAAATCTACATTTTTAGACATTGATTTAGACCCATTTCCTCACTATTTGAAGTTTCCTTTTCCATATGAAGAGACAGAGAAGCATAGAGAACTACAGCTTATAAAGGTGTAAATAATGCAAGGTGAAAAGTGAGGGATAAAATGTATCTTAAACACAAGAAAAAAATCTGGGAAAAGGCAAACTCTACCTTAGAGAGAGAAACCAGAGACCAGATCTTTGGTAGAGAAGCCTGCCAAGGAGTAGATTAGGGATAAAATGACAGGTGCTGCCTTTCCAAATTTTCATTGTGATGCTTGAAACATCACGAAACATTTCTATATCCATTCAGAGATTGGACCAAAATCACAGCTGAAACGTGGGACAAGTTTTGGATTGGAAAAACAGCCTAGAAAGAGACAGGTTGTCTGACTAGGGAATGCAATAAGAAAAGGCACTTAAATAAAACTTTGGTATGAGTTGAACCAGAATACATGACAGAGGAAAAACATGTAAAGAAAACTGTCACATCTCAAATTCATTAGAGTTGTGGAATAAGGTGACCATGATGTCTGCCTGTTAGCTTGATTTGTCTTTATGTCCGATTGTGTAGAAGGGGGACAGGAGTAGCACAGAGAGGAGAGGTGTTAGGAAGGCAGTGTTTGGGGGTTTGTTTCCTTGTTTTAAGCTAAAACCTGCAAAATGCTTTATGATACCATAGCACACAGGCTTAAAGTCTAGCCAGGTCAGATGTCGTGCAGTGCCCTAGGTGTCTGCAATACACAGGATGTGTAGGTCAGTATCCAAGTTCTTCCTTCCAGGCAGGTTTGCTTAAACAGCACTTTCAAGAAATTTGCAGTCTCTTGAATCTGCTATTAAAAAAAAAACAAACAAGCCCAAATCCTGATTTCCCCTACTGATGCTCTAATTTCAGTGTCCAACCTTACTTTTGATTGCCCCAGTGATGGCAAACCTAGTGGTTTTCCCTACATCGTGATGTATAATTGCACATGAAATGCAGTTTCTGCTCCTTCTCATGCTCTGAGTGTTGCTGCTGTAAAGAAAACCATGCTGCATGTCTTTGTGTAGGTAGAGAGGTACACGCTAAGACCTCAAGAAGCCAGCAGAAGACTTTCCATGGCCAGGAGCAGTGCTGAATTGTTTCCGTAGTGCAGAGTTGGGTGAAGTTTAAAGGCAGAGCAATTCCATGCCATCCTCCGTGTCGGCATGTAGGGAGTTCTTGGCAGCTCAGATGGTGGGTCATAAATTCTCCTTCACTAGTTTGGGGGCTTGATTATTCTTTTGTGCTCTGCTGGAAACATTACTTATGAGAATTGGGGCATTTTAATTTGGCTGTGCTGCCACTTTATTAATATTTGAACATCTCACTGTTTTCTGTCTTGGCACAACAGGATCTACAAAAAGAGGCTAAAAGAGAGAACGCTCCCCTCCCTGGCACCGGATTCCTGCCCTTTTATTTTTAATTACTTTGAATTATTTCTGGAACTTTTTATGCCATTCTGAGAATACAAATTAAGTTTTGACTGTAAGAAGGAGTACTATAGAAAGCAAGCAAATGTGGCCTTATGTGTTCATCCAGAGACTGCATCAAACATGCAAGGGACAGACACTTGCCAATGTATGCATTATATCCTGGCGTAACAATGATCCATTAGTCTGAGCGAGGCCTCTGTGAACTGTATGTGCATTTGGCTAAAGCCACTCAGCTTGTTTAGCCTCTGGTGTGCTCTGGATTAAAGCAGGCACTCGTTAGAGAATAGCATTTCTTCCACAAATGCTGTTTTCCATCATCTGAGAGAAGTGACAGAGCTTCTCAAAAGCCTTTGGAATTTAAGGACAAATGCTCCTTTCTTGTAAATGTTCATCCAAGATTCAATAGGTTTTAACCATTAGTGTTTCTAAAAGCAAAAGTCGATCCTGAGGCTAAAAGAAGATGACCAGAATTGCAGATTGGGCACCTTTAGCTGGGATTTACCACTTGACCACAGCAGGTTTCTGTTTCCCAGCATCTCCCTGTAAAAGGCTGAACCCCTGAAGCTCAACCTCCCGATGTTTCACAAGTCTACCTGGAGATCTCAAAGCAAATCTTACCTTGTGCAGCAGGACAATTCTGTCCTGTGGCTTTTGGGTGGGTTTGATCACCAAATCAGGGCTTAGGCACCCCAGAATATTCAGTAATTCTCTGACAGTCAAATAGAGACAGTGGCACTGCAGCATCTTTACGTTGGTTATGTAAAGAGCTTTAGAGCAGCCATTTTAGGCCCATTTTAGTTCTTTTCAGGCATTTAGACTTCAGAACATTTTTCAGGAGAAGAAGGAACCTACTGTATGTGCCAGGCCAACATAACATTTATTTTCTTTAAAATTCCATTTGTGTATTTTTAGCAGATTCACTGGGAGGACTATTACTCATTGGTGCAAGGGCATTTAAATATAACATGTATTTTTCAGTTAACAAAAAAAGAAAAAAAAAAAAAGGGTTAAACCCCAAATCTAATAAAAATCAGTATGAGTCCTCCCATTTTTTTTCCCACTAGTTCACGTTCCTTGGCAGAAGAGGATGACTTGTTCAGATGGACTACACTGCCCTGGACAGTAGTTGAATTAATAATTTTATGATAGATGCGTCAAATTCAGTCCAGATACAATTCTGTTATCTGGAACTTCTAGTTCTGTTGCCATCCAACGTGTGTAAAGCTTCATAGATTAACTTAAAAGACTTCAATTTACTTTTCTGTTTTACTCTGAGCTTCAGTCATTTGCCATCGACTGCTCTGTGGCATGCGCAAAACCTTCTGCTTTTGAAATGATATCCACTCCAGATTCAGACATATAAACAATAATGCCTAATAAAAGTGGGAATGAATTTAAAACAACTGTTTCCTGACTATACTTCCCTTCCATCTTTGGACACAGAGCCTATCAACCGTGTATCATACTGGGGGAGGATAAAATCACGGCTTGCCTGCACACAACATCCTCACAGGTCAGTGTAATTTCCCCTTTCAGCTGGACCCCTGAGCTCCTAGTAAAGTACAACCAGGTGCAGCTCTGTCTCCATCCCTGAGGAATTCTTAGGCAGCAGCAGGTGAGACAGTTGAGGTAGCAGGGTCAAGGCCAGGGCTAAATGAGGGAGCTACCTACTAATTAGGAAACAGGCTGTTTAGAACTCATTGGTTCATCATCTTGGAGCTTAAACTACTGTAATGGGGAAAGACTTGATGGGTCTTATGAAGATAGGATTTCATTTTGATTTGGTGAAAGGTATTCGATGTTCTTGGCTTACATATGAAGATATTTATTGAGATATGAAAGAGGATATATGTTGACATTAAGAAAGAAATTTACCAAAAGGAACAACATTCAGAAGGTAAAAGTTTCCCCATTCCTCCTCCCTCAAAACAAACACCCAAATTAATGCACCCTAACCTCTCCCAGGCATAGGGTGAATGTTCTCCATAGGCTTTCAGAAGTACCCCCATATAGCAAGTGACAGTACTGGGAAAGCAGGGGACATGTAGCTGCTGTGGTTTCACTGGGACAAGATCAAGGCAGCCATGGTCTGCAGGCCACTGGCAGATTGGAGTCGGCCAGGGCAGCTGACCCAAGCTGGCTACAGGTGTGTCCCAGCCCAGCAATGTCATGCTCAGTATAAAAGGGGAAGCTTGGAGAGGAGGGAGGCTTTTCCTTCTCCTTATTTCTGGAGGAACTTGTTCACCATTCTGCTCCTGAGGATGCTTTCCTGTTTGCTGTGGCTGCTGCACATCTGCTAGGCTGAGTATAACTTTGTTTATTTTATATTGGTATTAGCTTGGCTGTTTCATTTAATCTGTTTTCCCTTCAGTCTGTGGGTCTCTCCTCCTTTTTGTGATCCCCCTTCTGTGCTGGGGAGGGGTCTCCAGGTGACAGAGCAACTGCTAGAGTTTAGCCCTGGATATGGGCTAAGTGTAAGCAGTAGCCCAGCTGACTGTATAAAAGCTGTATCTCTTTAACCATAAAGACACTGCAGGAAGGGTTTTGTTTTGCTTTACAAACCAAATTCAAGGTGTGCAGAGGGGCTCGGGAGGACCAGCAGGTAGGGGGGTAAGTGATTTGCAGCAGCTTCCTGTAACAAACTGTGGGAGAGCTGGGGTAGTGAAGGGGTGTTGCTGTCAGCACCTCAGCTGGCCTTAGCCAGCATCCTAGATAAAGTCTGTGTGAGACCTCGTGTGATAAATGACAGCGAGGACCTACAAATGAATCCAGGAGCAGAACAGCCAGTGCAGAGGACAAAGCCCCCGCATATCCTCTCAGATATGCTCTGCCAACCTTTGGTCAGTTCATGGAGAGGAAGGTACTGGCAGAGGGTGTCTCTTCCTGCTCTGTTTGCATAGCTTTCTGGTGATGTCTGTCTGTCCCCGTTCCTCCCAAGCTGCTGCTTCTTCTCCAGGTTACTTCCCCCTACCTGCCTAACCTCACCTCAGGCTGCTCTGGGGGAAATCAGCCCCCCAGCATCCTAGGCTGGGATCCAGCACTCAGTCCCAGCTAAGCAGGGCTTGTAGGCGGAGCTGTTGAGCTTTATTTCCTCTGCTGGGCGCTGAGCAGAAAGGGAACGGGACCCCTGTTGCCATCAGGAGAGACAACCTATCAGTCTTCTCCACCTCCTTAGGCCCCTCCGAGGGAAGAGGATGGGACTGCTGAAAGGCAATGTCATCTAGTCCTGCCACGTCAGCAACACTTCACAGCATCAGAAGCAGCTGATGGATCACGGAGGAGAGCAGTAACTTTATTAACCACTTCTCTTGCGTCGAGCCGCTTTGGTGGAAATCTGGATAACTGGCTTGTCCCCTGGGTGTATCGGACGTGGCTTGTTTTGCAAATGGGAAAACAATTGTGAATTTCATGCTTCGATGAGCTAACGTGTTTACACAACACTGCTGACGCAGCAGAAACAGGACACAATATGTGTCAAATATTGCTTGGGCTGCAGGCACAGGAACTGTTGAGCTGAAAGGCAGCGCTTAGCGCAGGACTGCTGTTGCCAGAGGCAGCTGGTGGGTACACGGGAGGGAGAGGGAAGGCAAGTGGGGATAAGTGCCCAAATCCCGTGTTGCAGAGTGCTTCCCAGAACGAGGAGAAGTTTTCAAGGGTCCATAGAATGGTAGGGGTTGGAAGGGACCTCTGGAGACCATAGTCCAACCCCAGATCATTGAGTCCAGCCCCTAGCTGGACTTGATGTAGCAACCCAGACTAGTAGTAGGACTAGGGAATCTTCTGGTGATGAACAATAGCCATTCCCACCAATTAATTTGTTTAAAGAGCAGCCTGAATGGTGCACAGACCTCATCTTCACCCTTAAGCTCTGACTTAAAGCCATCTGAAGCCAGCCTTAGATATTTTTTTTTCACTGACTTTGGTGTGAGGCTCATCTCTTACTGTCGATTTTGAGGAGATAGATTTGCACAGCAAATCCCTGTCCTGAGATGTCTGCACAGCAAGGAGGGAGGGAGCTTTGCTTTTCCTGACACACAATAAGGCAGAGCACAGAAAGATGGGCATTTCAGATGATTGGCTTAAAAGAGCTATGCAATAATGGCAGCACAATTACAAGCCTGGCAGGGAAAATTTATGGGGTTTTGTATTAAAAAAAAAGGAGCAAAGAGGAAGCACAAGAAGGTTTTACTGAGTTACGGTGCCAGGGTTGCAGTTACCAGTTCTGTTGGAAAGCCAGTAAGAGGGCTTAACTAAAAATACTTCTGCATTGAGCCTGCATATGAAAAGGGTGGATGTGTGAGAGCCGGGCAGGAGGCAGAAGGGGAAAGGAGCAGGGGGTGTGATACTGGGGCAACCTGCTGCAGACACAAGTGGCCAGACCAGTGTGGAGCAGAGAGACTTTCTGGACAGAGAAGGGTGGTCTGATGCTCTCCAGATAAATGAAGATTTTCAGAAAAGGAAAAGAGTGAGTGAAAACAGCTGCCAAGGAGTGCTGGGGCCAGAAAAAGCAACAAAGCCCTATTTTTAATGTAACTTTTTTTTTTCTGCCAGTAAAAAAAAAAAATAAAATCAAATGATAAAATAGGCTAGAGAAAGGAAGCAATTGGGAATGGCTGAAGAGGATTCCCAGCTGTGCTTGCAATCAGTGCCATTCATGACTCACAACATGCTGGCCACATCACTTCCCAGGAGCAACATATTCTCATGAACAAGCAAAACAAGTCAGAGACGATCTTTAAAGGGGTTTTGGATCATTCATGGCTTAGTTGTGAAATTGCTCATGAAGCAGATTGCTGGCTTTGAGGGTCAGGGTAATTTGAGGACTGGTCAGCTTTCCTTTTCTTTCTGCTTCACCTGCTGCCCCATCCTCAGCCCTTGGTGGCAGGGGTGAGGAGGTCTGTTTTCCATCTTCTCACCAAAAGGAAGAGCTAGAAATGAAACCGCATTACTGGTTTTCAAGCAGCTCTTGTCCTTCCAGATTCCCACAAGGATCTTCTGCTACTCTTCTAAGTATCTGAAAATAATATTTATATCTTTATGTGAAACCAAACGTCTCAGAATTGACTGCCTGTATCTAGGTCTTGCTAGTTCTCACCTGGCTGGTACACAAATCATCTGATTCAAGTGATATCACTGCAGGTCCCTCCGAATCTCAGCTTCAATTCCGTGAGTCAGACTTCTGCTTTTACTGAGTAATTTTGGGGTTTTTTAAATAGAATTGTGCACTTGCTCTACCACACAGTGAAATGTTTTGGAATATATATAATTAACATGTAGCTACGCTGCTGAAATAAAAGAAGAAACATTCAGCACTGCACTAACCTTGAGGTTTTTCTCATGGTTGGTGTTCATTTACTTGTTTTCATGGTTGAGTATTTATTTATTTTTCAGTAGTCTCATCACTGATTAAAGGCTACATGTCCCCTTTATAATAGCAGTGTGGCTCACACACTGACTGTTACAGTCCAGGTGAATTTCCAAGCTTCTGTGAAGCGTCACTTCTGTCATCAGAATTTTCTTACCTGGCTGTGACATCTCCCTTGCATTGGAGTTGTCTGTGCAGAGGCTACAGATACACCCACATGCAGCAGATAATCTCTTTTCCTCGGGGAATTGCGACCTTTTCAAATTGGTCAGTGCTCTGAACCTGAATGCCAAGTCAATTTTGAAATTTCCAAGGGAATGAAGGCTGCAAAAGTAGGAACAAAATGTTTTGTTGTTTCTTATTTGCTGTTTGATTGAGACACTGCCTCTTTTCTTTTATAAGGTTAAAATATTTCATTTTCTTATTATTGAGATGCTGGAACTGAATAGATGCTTGATATATGTACATGTTAATGAATAAGGCAAATAACACATACACTAGCAGAGAGAAAAAATAATCTCAATGCAGTATTTTTATATTCTTGGAATAAAGTCTTCTATCATAACTGGAAAAAAAACCCAAAACAACAAAATACAAGAATGTTAAAAATATTTTGGCATTTTTCTTTTGAAAATGTAATTGGATTTTCTTTGGGTTTTTTTAAATTAACAAAATGCATTCCCTGATGGAGAAGCATATCTGATGTCCTTCTAACCAGCTCTCTATTATTAGAGCATCTTAGAAAAATGCAACTTATGAGCTTTAATGGAGGGCGAGAGGACATCTTTTAGGAAACCAATTTCAGCTGTAAGGATATAAAATGGACAAGTTACTGTGTTTCAGTAATACCATGGTAAGCCAGGTGGCAAAAAAATGCTGATTCTTTTAAGCACTGTATCTGAATTACACCGTTTAAATACATTCTGTAAAAGTATCAAGTCACTGGGCCAGTTTAGTCCAAGGTTATCTGCTCCAGAATGAATTCAAGATATGTGTAAAAGGTGGCAAAGGCGTTTTTGCCTTATTGCTGTAATTAATAAAACCTCTAGAAACAAAGATATAAAGGCGTTTTCACATGCACAGAATCTCTTAACTTCTGCTTACAACTGGGGCCAAGATGTCGAGTAGTCCTGCTCTCTTTTGGGACATCATCCTTGGGGTTGCCTGGGGCTTTCTGCCAGATTTCTAGCAAGTAAAGTCTGAAAGTTGAATCTGAGTGAAAACAAGTTTGTCAAACCCATGCGTTCTTTCCCTTTTCATTTAGGGTGTAATTTTTAAGGAGGCAGATTATTTCTGAGTCACTGGGAAACTCAGAGGTTAGCACATCAGTAAACAGACCATTAGCTTTAGCTTTTGATCTAAAATGGAGCCCTAAAAAATGGGAATCAGGGGAATACAATGGCACTGATTTGCCCTTGCAAAGGCCAGTTTTACCACAAATAAGTCATCTTCAAGATGTTGACCTTCTCTGGAGAGACCCCTTCCATCCCCCTCAGCAAGTAAAGGGCCAGAGCCTGACCACAACAGCAACAACAACAAAATAGTTTTTCTATTGCTGAGAGATTTCATTTAAAAAAAAAAATCCATAAAGTATTGACATATCTATTGCTGCTTCTCTTTGAAATTCTTACTAGACAAGATTTGACTGCTTCTGTTTAGTCCAGCCAGCAGAGGATTGGCTACCTGAACTAAGTCACAGCGGCATTTACCTCGGCACAGTTTGGAAATCTGCAAATCACAGTATTAAAATGCTGAGCCACAAGAGAAACAAGGAAATAACGTTTCCATTTTCAGCCTGAGAAAGGGGATGTCTCAAGGCTAGCAATATTTATGAGCTGGTAAAAAGCTGTTTATGTCACAGTGGTCATATGTTCCTTAAATGTCAAGTCGCAATCAATAACCGCGCTGAAATTTGACCCTGTTGGGCACGGTGTAGGAGAATTGGATGCTCTCCAGGCTATCGGTTGAAAGGCAAGAAACAGCAAGCAACTGATGAGAAGCTATCAATAAGACCTCAGTATTGTTTGAGTTCAATTTCAAGTAATTGCCAGACATCTGAGATTGAGTCTGACAGACATGAAGAGGGCTAATGTTGGTTCCTGGTAATGAAAAGTAGGTTTCTTGTTCAGAATAGCACAATGGGACCTAATAGTGAAATGGCTTCCCCCTTGAAAAACAAGTTGCTCTATGGGTGCAGGAATCAGTGAAGCCTGTATTTTTATGGATTTGTGCCTCGTGTCCTTACAACCTTCTCCCTTTGTCCTTCCTGCTTCCCCAGCAGCTCCAGTTTCTCCCTTGTATCCTCCATTCACTGCATAAAGCAATGTCTGCACCCTATTTTTCACTCCTGCATTCACCAAAAACTCCAGATCAGGAGTCTGTAATTTATTTTTTTTTTCCTCATCTTAGTGATAGAAATTATGCTGGCACAAAACATGCTGTCTCATTTGTTTTTCAAATTAATTCTTGGTAAAAGTGCCAGCTTTCTTCAGAAAATTGGGACTTACTTGATGCCCTAAATTAAAGCAAAAATGTGAATGGTGTATTTTGCCTCTCCATTGTAGGCAGGTTAGATGCGTATGGGGAATTAGAGTGGTGAGATTGAGAAAGGGTTTACTTGTTAAACTGCTCTTAACATAATAATGTGTGATCACGTGTTGGAACCCCCCTTTTACATTATTTAACATGCTCTGCAAAATAATTTGTCATAAGGTTCTTCAATGATGCATAATTCAGGAAATGAATCCTTAAAAGAAGTGTCTTCCCCTATTTCCCTGTTACCTAGGAACTTGCCAGAACACAAACTTCTGGCAGAAATACCATTGAGAATGTAACAGCACCAAAATCACTGAAGGAAATGACAGTCTTCAGGAGGCTTTCCCTTCTCACAGAGCTCCACATCACTTTTTCAGCTGAGTTCTCCTGTACTTTGACCCTGTGGCATTTTGGGGGGAGTACTTGGAGGCACTAGCAAGCACACAAGGCCAGGCTCAGTTCTAAGGCTGAGTCAGGATTTAGTGTTCAGGCTGGTTCAAAGAGCAGCTGAAACTACTGAGGCAATCCCTTGTAGTAAAAGTCGCATCCTGACCATCAAGTAGAAATCTGGTGGTGTATTCATTTCCTTGGCCAAAGTCTCAAGGAAGCAGGTAGTTATCTAAAATTAAAAAGGTATTTGCAATCTGTGTTGTTTTGGGGTTTTTTTCTTCCTACTTTGCTCTATTCAGGAGGATTCTTCTTGGCTTTAGTCCCCAGCTTGCCCTCTGCCCTGGCTGAGCCAGGGGTAAACTCCTGGCGAGTGCAGATGTGGACTATAGCAAAGGTCTGTGATTTATAAAGTGCACGTGGATTTGCTGACATGAAATGATTCATTTGAGGGTGAGATTTCCTGCTTTTTACTAAGTATTCCAGCATTTTTTTAGAAAGCTTCAGTATGGAACAGGGACACTGAGCCCAACAGGACCTAACCTTGCTCTGATGGGTAGTCCCATCAAGAAGGCGGATGCTATGGCTGTCTGATACTGCAGTAATGTCATTTACATTCCCAAATCATCTCTCTAACTTTCTGCAGGTCCTTGCACATGCCTGTCCTCCCATTCCAGAATTCCTGGGCTTGTCTCCCTTCCCCAGCAGTACACAGGACTCATCTTCAGCTCTTTGGAAAAAAAAAATATTCCTTTGATTTCATTTTTCAGCTGCATTTATGAGGCTATTTTTATCCTTTGGATTTTAATTTTTTTTTTCTTGTTATGGCCAAGACACTCTATTGTGTTCAAAGAGGCAGGACAGGACTAACACAAAAGGTGAAAATACCATCTGTAGCAGCTGCTGTCTTGCAAACCAAGCTTTACTACTCCAATAGCCAAATATATGACTTCATCTTTCTGCTGAGGTGTCATATGTGCTGAATTCAAGCTGAAGTCTAAGTGTGAATAGGTGTAAATCTTAATATAAGGAGTGCATAACATTTTCTTTGATCTCCCAGCCCAGATGCCCTATCAGATGGGAGTTCTTAATTTAGCAGATGAAGTTTATTCAGGGTATCCTAGTGCCCTTGCAACTGAAGCTGCATAGCTGCTTCATTGGTGCTGTCAATACATTTCCTTTTGTCTGTCCACCAGCAAGGGCCAAAGCAGACTGAGTGTAAAAATAATCACCTAGGCAGCAGAGCTGATCTTTTTATTTCTTTTCATTTGAACTATAATTCTTCTTTACTTTTTTTTTTCCACTGAGGGGACCTCAAGGTGAATAGAAATAGGACTGAGGGGCAAAAGACCATGCTTTGTTCTGTGTACGGACAAGCACAGTCCCTATAGCATGTGAGCTTAACCTTGTTTTCTGTGGGAAGAGGCTAGGAAAAGAATACAGTTAATCATTAATACTACTTTTGGTTTCCTCCTTCAGGAATGCTTCTCCCAAACCTTAAAGCCTCTACTGCCATGCAGCTAATTTATCCTGCTAATAGCCATGTGGAGCAACAAATTGACTTCTTGCCCAAGTGGATGTAATGCATTCAATCAGATCACCATCCAGCTGAAGGGGTTCAGATTAACCTTGCCTGGCTGCTTTGTCTATTGATCATCACCCCTCAGCAACCTCTTTCCTCTCATAAACCCCAAGAGCATCTGTTCCACTTTGATCTTCTTTTTCTTACACTTAAATGAAACATTGGCTTTTGCCCCAAGGATGGTGGGGATGATTCCATGCCCCTTTTACTAAGGAGGCAGCCAAACTGGTGTCAGGGAACCCTGTGAACTACCTTTTCCTGAGGATGCTCTAGCACATTACAGTGGAACATTTGACAGGAACTCTGGGAAGGATCACAGCCACGAAAGACCCTTTCATTTAATCCCCATATTACTATGCAGCTTTCCAGTGGGCCCAGAAATCTTTGCAGAACTTCTGGAATAATGGACACTTGGAGGAGCTTAGTTTAATAGAGCAAAGTCTGCCTATTATGGGAAGTTCCTTTCCCATTTTTATTACATTTTTCTAGTATGCCTGAAAGAAGGGATGAAGAAACCTTTGCATTTCCACCGAAGTGGAAGCTCCAATGTGGTGACCTCTGTTGCTCTAGGAGCAATCTTCCCATGGGCAGCCTGAGCTGCAGACTGATCCAGCCAGGGCAGTTACTCTCAATTTATTTCACCAACAAATGCAGAGCCTTGCATCTATGGTGATTTTCTTTGATCAACAGTTGTTAATCTCATTACTTCAAAGACTTGCCTTCTTGGGATTGGTGAGTCAGTAATTTGAGTCTACTTCATAATCCAATCTAATAGAAGTCAATTATGAAAAATAAGAAATGAGAAAGGAAGCAAGCTTGCTAGGTTCATTCCTCTTTGGATTTGTCATGAGCTGATCTTCTAAAGAATGCAGAGAACTATTTCCTTCCAGCCAGCTTTGTGAATGCGACTCAAAAACTCAGCCTCTATCAGTTTCCAACTCCTGCATGTGAATCCTGATGAAGTCTTTTTTATTATTATTATTATTGTTTCCTTTTTAAAGATGTTACTTTGCTTCAGAGGTCTAAAAGTTTGCATAATAATAAGACCCTCATTGGTCAAATGTATAAAGAGAATAAACTTTTTTCTTTTTTTCTCTTTGTAAATTTTAAAAGATCCATAGGGAAAAATAAGGTACATTTTAACAATATAAGTACCTGGCTGCGTAGGAAGATGAGTATACTGTAGCACTGAAGCAACAGGCATTCACTGGGACTCCATTTTATTCACCTTTCTTCCTAAGGGCACTTGCATCTAAAAATGGGAGAAAAGAGATTGTACCATCCCTTCCTGTTACGTGCAACACAATTAAATGAATCTCACAAATGGATGTTGTCTTCAGGTCAGATCCTGGATATTTCTGAGTTTTGACTCTCTCAGATTTATTTTTTTTTTTGAGTTTTCTTTCAATGAGGAACTGCTGAACATAGTGCTCTAATATAAAGGTTTATGTTTAACACTGGGGCTATTTGCAAAGCTATCTGTAGAAAGACATGTGGTGTGGGATCAGTGATCAGATACCATACCCTCAAAGTGTCCTTAAAACTCAACCTTTTCTGTAGTGCACTGTTGTGAACATTTATGATCAAGCTATAACAAGCAAAGGGAGATAATTTTAATGAAGCCAAAGTCATTTAATATGGTACCATCTACTTAGGCATCACACAGAAGAGAATTTGCTTCCAAAAGGAGACTTGAAAGCAGAGGAGCCTAATCTTTTCATATTCAGTAGCTGACCTTCAGTTCAGGTGCAGGTTTGGGGTAGGGAAGGACTGAAAGAGGACAAAGCAAATTGTGGAGGCAGCTAAGCCCTAACCATGGCTCAGAGCAGCTTTCCTTCGCGATGGAAGTTTAATATCACAGTGTCCTCAGCTTCTTAGTGTTTTATCAAAACAGTATTCAGGTTTTCAACTTCATGACTCTCATATATGTGACTGGAAATGTTAGTGTAGTATTGTGAACACTGCACTGTTAAGCTGCTTCTTGATGTGGAGGGCAGCAACATGCAGCCTTCACTTGCAAGTGAAATGACAGCAGGACACGTTATCTTGGGTGAAAGCTCTTACCACATTAGTCAGGCATAGAGGGTATGTTGTTACTTGCTCTGAAACCCTGAAGGATGATGCAGTTTTATTGTTACTTATTGTCCTAGAAGTGGTCAAGCTGCAGCCCAATGCAACTCCTGAGAATCAGTTTGAGATACATACCTTTTATTAAGCTACAACAGGGTTTGTTTGGGTTTTTTTTTCCCATGGATAGTACACACAGTAGGATTTTTTTGAAATAGCAGAGACTAACTGCACCACTTGAGTTGTATCTGAATGGTAGGTTGATGTGATAGTGTGAACTACTGTGAACATAAGCTTCGAAGTTTAAATTAGATTCAGAACTTACAAATGATTTTATATTTGTTGTGAAAATTTTAGTAGAGCTGTGACTATTAAGCTAAAAGAGACAATTTTTTTGTCTTCACGTGAATGTAAGCACAATGTCATTGACTTCTCACAGCCTAAAAGAAAATTCAGCATTCAGTGGGAGGAAAGATGCATTCTTATCTTGCTTCTAGAACATAATAATTTATAATTTCCCTCTTCTTACCTTCGGCTTACATCTCCTGGTGCATTATTGAGGGACTAATAGTAATTACAGTGTACATCACCAATAAAGATGTGCACATTGTTTTAATCCAGTATGTGAATGTGTTTTAGTACACATGAAGAGGTGGCACTGCAAGGTTAAGCACTGTTTAAAAAAAATACTTTATTAAAACCTATTGGTTGCATTTCTCCTCTACAAACTACAGCTTATCAGCCTGTTGATTGCCTCTGAACTGGGGTCATTTGTACTGAATTGCAGCACTGTAATTCCAACCACAGTTTATGTCACAGGGACATGTTGGTCACATCTTCACCTTTCTAGGAAATATTAAATATTGCAAACCAGGAGATACTGAAGTCAAAATGGATTATGCTTTCTTTACGTGCATACCTGCTTTTCTTACGCTGCCTTCAGTAAAAGATGAATACATGGGTAATTGTTCTATACTGGATTTAGAATCAAATGGAGACATTGTGTTAGTCTAGTGTTTGTTTTGGTGATAGTTTTTTTTTTGGTTAAGGCTGGGGCAGACAAATGGTGGCTTGACCCATGAATTAAAAGAGAGAAAAAAATGATGCTGATGTAGCATCTAAAACTTGGTGTCCTTAACTTACCTCTGCTGAAGTGAAGGCAGATTCCCAATGGTTTATCAGCTTCTGTTGAAGTTTGCTGTTGCTAATGAGCGTTCCCAGCGAGAGTGTCACCCACAGAAACCCAGTTTGAATGCTGTCCAGTGCAAACACACTGGCCCCTAAAGTGGATGTGGTAAATCTCAGCTCTGCCTGTTCAGTCCCTTTCTCGCCCCACCTTCATGACTCTGGAAAGCAGACACATGCCTGTATAATATACAGATCCAGTAGCTTGAATGACAGGGCTCCCATTTCTCTGCAGAGACATACATTATTTTGCTCCTCGTGGGTCTAGCACAAAGGCTGTTGAGAGCTGCATGTTGTGGTCATGGCATCCTGTAATCTCATGGGTGTACCTCCACCGTATATGACTTCTTGATGATGTTTAGGAAGCTTTATTTAAAAAGAAGACAAAACAGTTCAAGCCCTTGCTTAAAAAAAAAAGGGGGAGGGGGGAAATAAATGGCATTGTCTATAAGCTTAATGAGCCATATTTCTCAACTTACAAGCAATGAATTACCTGCAAAATAAATAGGTTGACACAATCAGAATGTAAATTGTAGGGAGGGGAAAGGAGAAGGGAAATAATTTGAAAAACTTTAATTGTTCACAGTAGGTTAAATTCTTACCCTAGGACACAGTGACAATAGCCCCTTACAAAGCCTTCTTATAGTAGTCAGTGGGTGTTACCACATTAGCATTAGAGTTTGGATTGGGCATGAATTCCTGCAATAAATCTCCTGATTGCCCCCACACTCCTCCTATGCTTTGATTCTTACTGTGGAGTGATCTTGGAGCATGCAAACTGGATTCCTTTCGGACAAAACTCAATTGCATTTTGTGCTCCAGCAGTGCGCTTTGTGTGATCCAGCTGCCAGTAGCATTCATATCCTTGGGACCAAACTAAAGCTCGTTTAAATTAACCCCCAGACAAACACTTAGTGCAGATATGGGATGCTCAGCACCATTTATTCCCCTCTACAGCTGCTCTTTTGGCTACAATACTTGCTACTGAACAGCCAAGGTGCTTGCTACTACTCTTTCTGTTTTCACTCTTCTCAGACATTGCTGCTCGTGCTCAGAAATTCCAACTGAACTGAGGTATCTGAAGCGTGTTCCAGCCAAGGTGAAGCCTGGGTTAGTCGCTATGAACATAGATACAGTAGTTGTTGCAGACACATTGGTGATAATTGGAGAGAGGTTAGAATCGGGAGTCACCAAAAAGGAGAGCTGAGCTGCTGTTAAAAGACCACAGATGTGCAAGGGGTTACATCTGACACTATTTTTGTGCCCAGACTTTGCAGATTGGGGTTTTCCAGGCTCACAGCAAGTTTAGGATATAGTTCCCTGAGAAGAATATAAGGCGAGAACAAAGATCCAGTGCAATATCATGTCTCTGACTGTGGCTGGTAGTGGCGAAAGGATCAGGAATATACACTATGGTTCTAGTTTCAGAAAATCTGAGGCTCTTCCTGACCTGTAAATTGCGTCTACATCATCAGGTTTAACCCATCACGGACCTTTCTTCAATTAATTTGTATAATTTCTTTTTGAACTCATTTATGGCTTTGGCCTTGCAAGCATCCTGTGTAATGTGTTCCACAATTTCATTATGCAGTGTGTGAAAAAGTACTTCCTTTTGCTTTAAGCCTGTTGCCTGGTAATTTCATTTGGTATCTTTCCTTCTTATATTAGAAGAAAGAAGGAATTGTTGTTCCTTCTTTACCTTTCCCAAGTAATCTTTAATTTTATAGACCTCTGTGATAGCCCTTTCCAACTACCTTTCTTCTGCTTTGAACAAGAAAATACTACGTGACTAAAAAAGCCCAAACAAACAAAACCCCAACCACTCCATATCTGCATTAACCATTTTGTTCTGAAGCAACTATTTTAATTTACTGTTCATTGCTTGATTGTTTCTGGCTGTACCAAACTAGAAGCTCTGCTCTAGGGCTGCTGCAAACATGCTCCAAGTCCTACCAGAAACAGAAGGGTCCAAACTAATGACTAGTTTCACAGTCAGCTTTGGATCCCATGTGTGGTAAGGACATTGAGCTCAGGTGACTGAAGTAAATCTATCATGAAATGATTTCCCTTCAGGTGTAGAGCTCTCAGCATCAATTACTTTGATATGTCAGTCCACCCTTCACAACCCAATTACTTTCTAAGGTAGATGTGACGTTATTCTTCCTGTATGGAAACTTCTTCCAGCTCCCTGTCATCCCAGTTGCCTGTTCTGTGCTTTATCTCAGGCAAGTGATTCCTCTTCGTGGTGGTGGGAGCAACACAAAACATTCATACAATGCCATGATGATGTTTTCTTCTTGCCCTTGATTTCTTTCTTAACTAATTTCTAACAGTTTATATGCTGCTTTAGCAGGTGATAAGCACTGATGTTTTCAGAGCCTTGCCCACATGACACAAAATCTCTTTCCTGAGTGGCAGGAGCTCCAGCAGAGCCAATTTTGTGTAAGTGTACACACGTAGATGTTGTTTTCTTAATGTATATTTCACAACTGTTACAATCAAATTTACTTTGCCTTGCTATTTTCCAGTCACTCAATATCATGGGATATTTCTGAACTCTTTGCAGCCAAATTGCATTTTTGCTGCCTTGAATTATTTAGTATCAGCATAGTTCATTCTTTACCCAGTTTTTCATCTTATTTTATGAATATGGTCCCAGTGCACATCACTGTGTGATACCACCAGACTTCCATCCACTGTAAAAAACTGGTCATATTTTCCTTGGCTTCCTATCTTTTAGCAATTTGCCACTCCACTTGAGAATCATAGCTTTTACTGTAAGACTTCATCAAAAACTTTTTGGATATGCAAGTAAACTGTATCGGTGTGATCACCCTTTTCCATCTGTTCACCCTCTGAAAACCTTCATAAATTTTGGTGGTGTGGCTTCCTTCCTCAAAAGTTTTGACTGTGCCATTATATTGAATTTATCCATGTGTAAATCGATTACTTTCTTTGTCATCACTGCAAGTAATTTATCTGGTGTGGAAATGGGACAAATTGTCTCTAGTTTTCCAGACCACCTCCTCTCCAGAGCCTTTTTTTAAATAGCAGCATCACTTCTTCCCCTTTCCCTACCTCTGAGATGGAGGCGTTTCCAGTATGTGAGTTTCTTCAGAACTTTTGGGTAACACCACATGAATGTAAGGATCTACTATTAATTTTAATGTTGTATTTTAAAACCTCTTCTACTGACACTTTGCTATTAAACACTTGCTTGGGCTCCTTCCTTCAGGTTCCACTGTGGAAAATTCCCTAAGCTTTCCTGTGCTGAAATCCAATACAGAGAATTAATTTGGGTTCTTGTGATTCTGGCTAAAACCCCCTAGGTTCTCTTTCACAAAACTGTCTTAAATTGCCATTAATAAAAAGCCCTGGTCATTCCCACTGAAGTGTTATGGATCATCAGGAGTTAAAGTAGTTGCAGAGGGAAAGGTCCTATTAGTTCAATTGTTTATTCTCCTTGTCTGCTGTGAGATCACTGTGGTGACTATGCCAGATAAAGTTATCTGTGGAAACTGGGCGTTCTCTTATCTCTGCTATGCCCATCAGTGAAATACCAAGATATCTAGGAGACATTTTAAAGTAGAGATAAGTTAATATTTTTTTTCTGCTTCTCACTTTTGCCATTTCTTTTATAGAAATCTTGTTGGAACTCCTCTTACTGACAGAATATGGGAGGTGATTTTGAAAAAAAATGAATTATCTCTATGCCCAGTCAAGAAGGCTTAATTGACTTTTATGCTTCCTTTGCATTAAGACCATCGCTGTCTACTCATAGGACTTCCAAGCCTTTTGTTTTCAATTTCTTTCAATGATTCTGGGCTCTGACTTGTCATGTTGTAGATCTTTAATCATGAATTACCAGCCAGCTGGAACAGCAGGAGAAGGATAGTTCATACATGCCCTGTGCTCCAGTTAGTCTCTGTGAGAAGTGCACAGAAGCTCCGCTGTTTCCTGTCTAATGCTGGCAGAGAAATTACCAGCAGCTTATCACCCCAGCAAGTTTTAAGGTAAGCTTAGCAGCTAAGTGTTGATACTGGAATATTTGTCATCAGCACTCAGGGGAACCATTCACACTTTGGATTTGTATAAACTTTACATCTTAATGTGAAAAACCATATGCATCCAACACATGTAAAGCTGCATTTGAATTCAAATGAGATTAAGAAGTGGTTCCCTGACAGTCATGCTTTTACAAGTCTGTACTAATGCCTTGCTAGTGAAATATCCTTTTTTTTTTTTTTTTCTCTCCTGGTTTTTTGATCCCCAGTGATGCTGAATGCCATTTAACTGTGAACTACTGAACCTACAACAACAAAAAGATCAGCAAACCTTGGTTCCGATGGTAGGGGCTGCTTCTGGCTATGGTGAATTACTATTCCCATACATTTTTGCCATCGTTGTTTCTTAGGGTTAAGTCCAACAAATGGCCCTTTGTGATACTGATATGAATCAATGGAGACACATGTAAGTGGGAGATGACAATAATTGGAGAACCTTGATGACTAAGAAGTTGCTAGCTCAGGGACTCCCAGATAACAACCCAGCCATCTGGCCAGCCATTCAGCTGCCTGCTGTGAAGGCTCTGCATTTAAAAATTGTGTTATCAACTTTACAATAAAGAAGTAGCCACCTGAGCATCAGCTCGCAGAGCAGACAGGACTAAGGGATCCATTATGTAAATATAACCCTTTCAGCCAGATAGGAGTAGGAGGAAAAAACAGAAACTTCTCCCTTATCACACAACCACCCAAGCAGCAAGAAATGAACAGAGAGACAGAGTTAGAATAGTTACTTCTAGTGCTTCGTGTTGCTGGGGGAAAATCAAATTGGTGGTGTTGTATCCTTTCCATCTGTTCCTCACTATCTCCTCCTTCCAGAGGAACTGCACAAAGTATTGTTTCATCCAAAAAAACAGACAAGATGAAAGGAACTGCCAAAACACGTACCTTTGGAAAAAAACCCTAGACTACGGAGTGCTTGTTTAGGTGATGGAACAGGTGTAATTGATGGGGAAAAAACAACCTCTGGTAGCAGATAGGTAGATAAGTGTCTGTCTTGGCCTGAAGAATCATCACAGATGATTTTGTGCAAAAATGGATGCTAAAATGTACGCTTTCTTCCTGGGTAAACTAGTACAGAAATTAAGGCAGCTTTTTTTCTCTTGATAAGTTGGAACAGTTGACATGTAATTGCCAGAGAGAAGAGACTCCTCCCAGCACCATCTTTACAAGCAAGAACTTTATTTACTGTGTAGAAGATTCACTGGACATTTGGTAAAGCTGCTGTAAGAAAGCAGCCCCCTTCTGCTGTTGCGAACACATGATGTACTCGGTGCAGATAAGCCAAGCTCCCATCTTTCAGGCATTTAGCTTTACTAATAATTCAGATCTTCCTGGGCAGAGAGTATAAAGGTTGTCAGATTGAAGAAGCCCACCAAAGGAGTTTTTCTTGCTATTATGGGAGCAAGGTACTGGTTACAGTCTTCACTGATCCAGACTAATCATTAGCTGTAAGCAGTGTATTTGTAACAAAAGAAAAACTAGTATACAAGTGCTGTAGGGCTTGGCAGGTTTCGAGGAACTGTGCAATAACATACTGTGGGGAAAAGCTGGGAGCCCTGCTCATGTGATTTCAGTCATTCAGAACGTATCATTACACACAGAAACATGTATGTGTGTGTATGCTCATGCCTACCATCAAATGCCTTTTATAATGGCCAAACAAAATGTTAGCCATGCATGTGCCCTTCTTGTTCTTGAGGGGGGGTAAAAAATATTTTATTTTTTTTTAGTCTTGTAGCTCATTTGTATTATTTATGATTAAAAGATATGTACATTTACCGTGCATGTGTTGGGCTCAAATGCTGTCCTACAACTGGTTTAGGGCACAGTTTTACTTCTGTTGAAATTAATAATCTTGGTGTCTTCTATTACAGGGATGGGCTTATAGCTTTTTAAGTGGTCTCTGAAGGCAATGCACAACTCTTTATTGTGCAATGCACATTAAAAAGCTAATCAGTGGCTAAACTTAATGTTAAGGCTTAGACCCTTGGATATACCTGACCAGGAAACACACTCTCTTTTAAGAGTACTTAATTGCTCACTGTGTATCTGCCTCTCTGTGATATCGTCAAGTAAAACAGTAGTTTGGGGTCTCTGGAAGCACACAGGGCCTTGTGCACCACTCTTGGTTTCCTAAGGAAAGGGGACTGAAGGACCTCAAGTGCTGTCCTGGAGCTGTTGTGTCCTACAGCAATGGGCACAATGCAAACAAACCCCCCTGGGCATCACAGCTCTGAAAATGTGAGGAAGGTCCCAGATCACGACTGAAGGTGTATCTTGTTTCTCAGTTTATCCTCGGGACCTCTGAGTCAGCAGTAATTGCCAGTTGTATAAAGAAGGCACACAGTTTAAATTTGCAAAATCCACTAGAGTTGTCAGGATAGCTGGGTTATGAGCCTCATGGTTGTGGTTGCTTCCTCACATCTTGTTGAATCCTGTGGATGTCCTTCACCAGTCCTTCACAAAAATTCAGGGGTCCCATGTTGAGTGGTATGCTGGTCAATTCTGTGATGAGAAAGGAAGAAATCTGATTATCTTCCCTTCTCTCCAGGTGAGCTCTCTGATGTTCTGCTTCTTTGGAAATCTATTTCTCATCCAGAGAGAAGTGGAGACAGTGGGTGAACAGACACTGGGAAATGCAGATGCTTCACAGGCATCGTTTTTTCTTTTCTCAGTGAGGTATCATCTGTTCCTCAAAGTACTTTATTTTCTTTTCTGCTTGCTTGGAAACATGGTCCAGACAAGGACCAGATGGTTTTTGTCAGCTCCAGGATGGATTATTGAGTTGTGTCACGTCTGAAGCTGAATGTGAACACAGTATGCAAGTTTTGGCTGGTATAGAAATTGGCTGTGCACTTTCTGGAGGGTTCAAGCCTGTGCTCAAATCCCCCTGTTTCCCAGATTGCTTCCAGTGCCGCTTCATTTCCAGAAGAACAAAAGGCTCAAGCCTTTGCTACATGAGATGCCCTAGTTTGATCTATGAGCTCCCTTTCTCCTGGTCAGTGCAAATTTCAAAGCCCGAGATGAGATGTGAGACCACTGGAGCCCACCCCATGTAATGGAGCACCCTCCAGAGGAGAGCAAGTGAACCGTTGAGTCTGCCTGCTTGCAAGAAGCACTGAAAAAACATCTTTGAGGAGCATCTTTTATTCTTCCAGATCAGAGCTCTTTTATTCCCATTAATTCCTCAGTTCCAAACACAGTTTTGACTTTCTAAATGCCAGAGTGCTAGATACCACAAAGACTAGTGCTGTTGTGGTTTTGATGCTGATGGCTCTGTTGATGATGGACAGCAAATATAAAACTCATCTTAATGTTGAGCATTGATACTGAGTCTCCTTATGTAATCTTCTTCTGCCTAATTTTGGTCTCCTGTGGAAAGAGGCATTGCAGAGGCTTAGAGAGAGGATAGGGAATTGATATGTTTAAGGACGGGGAAACTCTTTGACTTGCAGCTTCAAAGCTTAAAAGCAAAACACAGAGAATAAAAGAGTCTTCAGCATCTATCTTCTGGCCTAAGGCAATGGAATAACCCTATAATAGGCCTTTTTTTTAAATTTTATTTTTTTTCTTAGACACGCTGGTAACATAAATTACTTCTCTTCTGTCACAAGATCACATTAGGGATGTGTCACATAGGATCCCACAGTCTCAAGGCACGACTCCAAATGGCAACAGAAAACCACGTCAAGCCTCACAGAGTCATTAATTCAACTTGTGTCACACCCAGACAGGGCCAGATAGAGAACGTGCCGTGGCAAATTACAGCCACAAGGAGCTTCGGCAAAAATGCTGCTTGACGAGGGAGCTCTTTGTCTCGACAATTCCCCCTAAAACTCCCCAGCAGTGAGGCACAGGTTTACTTTTTCATATTGCCACCGGGAGGGTACCTACTTATCTCAGTGGTTGAGTGTTTTTAGGTCTTGTTAGCCAGTAGTAGCTACTAAGGGCTAGGTAGGTGACACAGTAAAATGACTGTGGTTTAACAGGTATTTTACCAGGTGTAACAGACCGGTGCCTGACCTGTTTAAACACCAATGCCAACACGCTCCTGATTGAAGACGTACCCATAGGAACTGGTCTAGAGCTGTCCTTGGTGGGCCCACGTTGCCCACAGTTTGGGTCGCCTGCTCCTGTTCGTACCGCGTCACGTGGAACGCTTGGAACGTCTGCTTCTCTTCCAGTGCTTTTCCTTCAGAGTTGCCTACGCCCTTGAAACAAGCGGTACGTGGACGGTTGTGTGTGGGAGGGGGCGGGGATGAAGTGGGACACCTTCATGGAGTACTGTATGTTAAATAACAGACTGAGAGAGGGAGTGATGAGTCTCTCAAGGAAGCATAAACACTATGTACTCATTAGAAGACTCATTATAAATAAAGTACAGGGAAGGTGCTCTGAGAGCAAGCTTTTTCGTTGGTATTTATTAGGACAAAGAGCTCCTTTAATAGGGCAACTGAAAAGCACTCTGCTGCAATCATTAATAGGCATTACCACTTTTACTGACTTCTTGGGAACAGTTTTGCCCTTCTCACTGCTTCCGCATTAAAGGGACAGGCTCTTTATTCCATATTTATTCCAAAAGTACAAACCAGGCCAAGACTGGGGGGAAGGAGTGCAAAACCCCAAGAACTTTTACATCTCAGCCCAGAGGCAAAGCTTCACTGATGGAGTGAAACACAGCAGGCTGCTGATAGACTTGGATAGGCTCTTCTGCCTGGATTGCCTCTATTTTGGGATCTCCAACTGGGTACCTCAACCCACCAGAGGGAAAATATAGCAAAAAAAGGGGAGTAGGAGAGAAAAAGAGGAGCTTGCTCTCTGAAGTTCCACTATGTATTTTATCACTTCTGCCAGGCTGGAGCAGAGTTGTCTGCTTTAACTAAGCACTGTGCTTCTGCCTTTCAAACCACAAGGATGGTAGTGTTTTGGCATCTGAAAATGGTAGCCGTTTTCTGTGTCAGGTTAACATACCCTTCTTGAAAGTGTGGGAATACTGCTGGAACATGGCCGTGCTGAACGGGAAGGGTTGCTGTTTGCACGTTTTAGTTTGGGGGTTCTGTCTCCCCAGTGGAATTTTAGGGTTTGAAACAGCTTTTTTTTTTTTTTTTTCCTGAGATTTCTTTCCTGCTCATTGTTGGATTTTACCAGGCTATGCTTGATAAATGTGCGGGGAGGCTGAGCACTGGGAGTGTAAAGAGAAGAGAGTGTTGTTATTTTTCCTTTTAAAACCATACGTGTGTGACTTTGAATTGTCTGGCTCTCCCACCTGCCCAGGCACATGCAGGTAGCAGTCCTTCCACTTTTCAGAAGGAAATGAAAGGGGTGAAATGTTTTTGCTGAAAGCCAGTGCCTGCAATTGCCAATGTTGCACCCCTAGAGGACACGGCCCCTGTAGAACTGCGTAGCAAGGTGCAGAGGAGAACTAGGCTTGGATCTGTCTCCTCTGCCAGCTGGATGAATAGCATGGTGCTGAACCCAGGCTGATTTGGCTACATTGGTTCTGGGCCAGAGGCTGTCCCAAAATGTGTAAGGAGGGGACTGTGTCAGGCACTGCCTGAACACTGGCAAGCCAGCACTGTGCAGAGCATGAACTTCTGTGCACCACAGCTTTTGGCCTTTGTTATTTCCCAACTTCTTTTCTCCCAAGGCAAGAACATCAGCAACCAGTCAAACCCTTCAGAAGATGTTCTCTGCGGTCTCAGTCTTTTGGTATTCTGTGTTTCTATTTCCTCTTTGCTTGCCTTCTCCTTCTGTCCTCTAGTTCTGTTTGTACAGTTCAACACCGCATAGTACCCTCAGCCCCAGATGTGTGACACTGCTGGGTGAGATCATCAGTCTGTCCTGCTCAGCACCTTGTTTTTGAAAGGAGACAGAACTGGGTGCTCTGAAGAGTTTAAGAACAGTGCAGAAATGTGGACAGAAGTAATGTCTTTGTCTTTTCATGTAGCATTAGCCTTACTTTGGTGGTCTTTTTGTCTATAGAGAAGCTTACTTAGAATGAAGAAAGTAATCTAGATTAACTCTCTGCGCCATTATTTCTCATTCTTGTTGCTGTCATACAAAATAAGTATCTCTTTCTAGGTTGTCTGTGCTATATATTTACTTAGGCAAAGCACTGACCATTCCACTCCACAAATAACTTTCCTCATCTGTCTGTAGTGAAGGTTAATGAGAGAACTGTCAAAATCAGAATTAAGCTGTGAGGCTTGTCTTTGTGTGAAACCTGCAGCCTATTGGTCAAAGGTTTTCTTTTAAATTCATGAACTTAAGTGCAGAACACTTTTCAGGCAGGCACAGTTAATTTGAAAACAGGCTTATATCAATTTAGATTAGACAGACAAGAATCAATGCGAACTGTCTTCCGTGGAGCCAGTGTTGAATTGGACTGAGAGCAACCACACAGTGGTTTACACAAGTGTTACAATCAGTGGTTTATAAAAGAACTTCCATTGCACTGCTGTGACCCCCTGCAAAGAAAGGGCTTTGCTTTACACCCCAATCATGTTGCCTGCAGGCTGCAGCCGAAACAACAGGACCAACGCTGAGCGCGTCTTAGCTTCTGTGTACTCCTCCCTCAAGATCTTTCTCTTTTAAAGGGTGGAGTTCCAGGAGGCTTTAAGGAGAGACATACCCAGGTGGGACAGTGCTTGCTCCATGAAAGGTAGCTCAGGGACGGTATGAAGTGTGATGCCTCCTGCAGTGGTATGTCCAACCTAAGTAAGCTGAGCTATAGCTGACTTAAGATACACCCAGGGTGCGTGGCAGCTGAGAGGTACAGGGCTTGAGGAAATGTGGATGAGCTTTTAATCCCATTCTTGCTGACCTCCCATTTTCTGTTGCTGACTTCTGGGCTCTGGGTAGGACCTGCTAGACCCCTGCTGCTGATCCCTGTAGCACAGCAGACTGAACTCAGAGCCTCCCAGTGCAAGTGGAAAATCCCCTCAGCTTTCTCCGTAATGCAGACAGAAAGGATGTCTCTTTCTCTTCTGAATGATGTAGAGGGGGTTGAGTGTTTGGTTATTTAAAAAATCTCTTTGAATTTCAATTTGCAGAGCAGAACTAAAAAGCAAAATGATTAGCGGTTTGCTTATTAATAGGTTACATCCAAGTTCCCCAAATTTGCAGTCATGGATGAACTGGGGGAGCTTGAGCTGTGTCTAACATCCCAACTGCCTATAACACTGTTACAAACAACCCAAGCCCCCTTCCCACAAAGAAAACAGGGGAAAAAACCCCAAACCCAACAACCTTACTTATAGCAGGCCTGTACTGAGTATCTAACTTCCTTGGAAATGAATCTGGACAACTTCCCAGATAATGTATCTGTCCCTCTAATTCCTATCTCAAGGATGAAGTTGATCAGAGAAGAACTGTAGAGCACTGGTGAGTTATTCTCAGTGTTTATCAGGGTAGCACCTGGAGGTGATCTGATCTTCCCGCCTCCTCAAAAAAATAAATCTGTCTTCTCTTGGCTAGCTTGCAAATCTGCACTCAAACCCTTCTGTGCCAAACATGTGCAGGTGTACAGTATGTGTGTTACTACTGAGCCATCTGCAGCCTCCCCTGCATAGCAGTTGTTTTACTTCGGAGTTCCTTTCCCGACCAAATGGAAGTCCGCAGAACAGTTTCAATAGCACAAATGAAGAAGCTAATGCTTTCTCACAGTGAGATCAGCTTCGCCTCAGCTCACGTTGCAGGAACAGGAGATTTTTCCTCTCGTCCTGCTTTGTCTCACTGAAGAAAATACGTGGCAGGCAAAGGAAGTGATGGTGTAGAGTCCACCTTTAGCCCACACGCAGGGCATTTGTTGCACAGACAGTCACACTGAAGGGAAATAAATGCTAGCATTTTCACCCTGGGGGGTTTTGGTCAGCTGGTCAAAGCATCGTGTGGTTTGACAGCACTGAAGGTGTTTCCACCCCCAGACCCGGCCCCCTCAGGAGAACCACCCCTGATCTCAAGATCACACTGGGCATCCAGTCAGATGTATGAAGCATCCCAGCTTCCCACCCCTCTCCCCAAAAGCACTGGCTTCTCCCCCAACGAGGCCATTCCCTCTCTGTAGCCCCCTCAGATCGTGACACGTTCAGCATTACAGTGAGCAAACACCACAGCCCGTGTTTGTAAGGGAAAGAAGGCAGCAGCGTGTCCACGAAACCGGGAATGTCACCATTTCCAGTTCTTGTTCCAGTTGGCGCATCAATGTGCCCTCCTGTTTTTTCGTAAACCTCAAGGAGCTGCCAGCCAACACGCTGAGCTGGTGAAATTGATGGCTGACTAGCTGAACAAAAGTGCACTTCGGGGACCTCCCCGTAGTCTGTCATTCACTAATGTTGTCCTCCCCTTGACTTCCGTGGGCTTCCCGGGGAGCCAGCTGTTCCCCGCGCGCAGGGCAGCGGCGGTGTTGTGTTTGCGAGCGTAGGCACAGCTGTGAGTGCTGAACCAGAAACAGGCAGAGAACTTGTCCCAGTGCCAGCAGGAGGTAGGTAGGGATGACGTGTACTCGGGAGGCTTCCCGAAGCATCTCGGCGTTTCTGCCCGATGGGGCTTTCGGTCCCCAAAGCTACGCCCAGCTGACCACGGGGGTCCTACAAGTGACACGTTCTTGGGAAAGACTGAACACGGACAAACTTTCAGCCCTACTGAGCAGGTTCGTTGTGTAACGTTTTCAGAAATCTCTTCCCGAGAAAAGGCAACTTCACTCTGTTGATCGTTCCTCCTGTTTCTCTAGCACCGTTATTTAAGCCAGCCTTGCTGCAGGAGTGCACCCTGCCTGTGCCCACACCCGCCCAGGCCCACAAAGAGAGGTGGGAATTGTGACTGGGTGAACAAATTCGTGCCTAACTGCTTCTAAAGAAGCGTTAGCTGAACATAAGCCCATTTCTGCCCCTTGTGATTTCAAGCGCTTGTTTTATTTGCATGTTTTTCATGCCCCTGTATGGTTCTCTGTTTTAGCAGAAGGGACATGAGGATGGGTTAGACCATGTGATTTGATGAAAAGGAAGAATTTTGTGATGCAGAACACTGTGTGTCAGTGGGAGAAACATGTCAGCTCAGACTTTTCTGGACAAGTCAGAATGTTTAAAATGTAAAGCTGTGTCATACAGCAAAGGTGTGTTTTCCAAAAGAGTCTAAAACTGACACCCCCCTCCCCCCCAAATTACTGAGATCCTCCCTTATTTGTGTCATGTAAATAGTTTGGAAAGCATCGTATTTAATGCAAGGAGTCAAGCTGTTTACAGAAGGTTGACTTGCATTGAACCATATACTGCACTGGTAGAAACACTACCTGGTGTTGGTGGAACAATAGAGAGAGCCTCAGTCAGTGCCTCTGGTGAGTGGAGAAATTAGGCCTTTGCTTCTCCTACAAAGTACTGAGTATCTGCATCTCTTATAAAGCCACCAGCGTCTCCAATTCTGAAAAGGCACTTACAGTTTCTTCAGTTCTAGTTTCTATTATCTTTGCTTTTTTGCTCTTTCTCCCTCCTCTTCCCTCCACCCCTTCCTTTTGCTTCCTTTTGCATGTTAGTGCCAAAACAGGACAAGAAAAGGGAGAAAAGTAGCCCCAAACTGGCCTTCAATTATTAGTGAAAGGTTTTGTAAATTCATTTTATAAGTTCTGGTGTGTGTGCCTTTTACTAAAAAGATTTACTAATCCCTCTGGAATGAAAATGATTCAGAAAACGTCAGTTCAAAGTTATTCAGGAAAGTAATTAGCAACCTTAGCCAGCTCTTAGAAATATCTGTTTAGGCCAAATCCTTTTGCACAAAACTTTCTAGTGACTTATTGTGTCTGCAGCTCAGACACAGCCTGACCTTGGATAGATATTCACCGTTCGTCTCCGCAGGCAAGCAGCCATTAATCTACTGTAAACATCAATATTTTTGTAAAATATAATCTCCCGCCAGCGCCACTTTATGACTCTGTGATTTACAAAGTCTTAAACTTAGTTAAAATGACCACATACATTGTTTATGGCTTAATTACGTAGCTCTTTTCCTGCAACAATCAGGTGTTATTCATACAGAACTTGTCAACTGTCCTTGGCTCTGCCTCGGAAGGGAGCACACCCCTCTACGAGGCAGAGATGGGAGGGCAAACATTTGGCAAGGGCGCGTTCCTTCCAGAGCTGCTGCTCCCCCTGTGCACGGTCAAGGATTTTATTTTAGCAAAGGTATTGTATTCCTTCCAGTGAACCTGAACGCTCTGCTGTCTTACTGACATCAATCTGGCAGCTTCCGTGTGAATGATACCGGTGTCATTCCCACCTAGAGGAACTGTCTGTAAAAGTGAGCAGTGGCATCAGCTTCCCAACAGACCCAACGCAAGGGCTTGCCTTACACAGAAAGCACTTCCCAACCTGACAGTTTTCAAAGTGCTTTTCTTCCAGGGTCTAGCAAGCATTTTGTTTTCATGTCTAAGTGAACTCCAGCCAAAGCATTGATACTCGTGCATCCTGGGCACAAAAATCACCTATGAAGTGGCCCCTTTGCTTCCGGCTTCCCCGGGTGTTGGGGAGTCTGGTCTTGGTTGCATGCAGACCGGGCTCAACAATTTCATCCTTACCCCGGACTCTTTTCAAGCCCTGAGCGTGGGAGATAGCCATTCCTTTTTCCAGGGTGATGTTACTGTATTCTGCAGAAGGCAGGAACTGAGAGCTTAGCAACTTTTCGGAAGCCAAAGCATTACTTTAATGGAAGGAGTGATCAAATTAGCCAAAGAAACCTAACTATGACAGATGCCATCTCCACTGAGCAGTTTACAATTTACTACCGCAGAAAGAGCGCAGAGGAAGGTGAATACTGACAAAAGAGCATTCTTCTCCAAGCTAACTGCTTTTGAGATGAATGTCAGCTTCCTTACCTTATAATGAGATGTATCTATAAATCCTTTATGCGAGAGGTTAATAGGAGCTGGCGGGCTCCGACTCGTGCGGCTTGTTCAGCGCTACAAGGAAAGAACCACGGGCGGCACGTTGGCACAAATGAGCCCAAGTGCCAGGAGTCAGACCCAGTATCCCCCGCAGTGATGAGATGGCACATGTGATATATGCTACACCAAGGACGACTGACAGATAGCTGTGTGGAGGTGGCAAGATTTTATATAGAGTAACTACTCCAGCTCTCCAGACCCGAGCTATCCCAAGAGCTGGGTATGTGTTTGACGAAGTCCTAGAAACCTACAGCCAAGCACTGTAATGAATTCAGGGGGTAGTTTAATGGAAATCTCAAGAAGGAATGTAATTAGATGAAGTCAATTAGGCTGCTTGGGGATTTCTAGCTGCTGTTGTTGCTATCTGGGAACCCTAATAGGACGATTAGGATTAACTGAAATCAGCCTGATTGATTAGGGCATATAAACCTACATATGCCAAATTCCAGGGGGACAGTGTGCTTGAGCTTGAATCCATCTGGAGCTATGAGTCAGGAGGATGAGTTTACTTTGCTGGCCTTGGAGAAAGCGACAGATCAAGACTAGATACACACAATATAAGCAAAGCCAAGCAGTGACAGGAAAAGGCTGCTAGGGAAAAGACTGATTTTATCTCTTATGGCACTGTGTGTGAAGGCCATCCAGTCTATCCTGAGGAAGTGAGACTAATACTAAACAGCTCTTTTCCTTTAAAAAAAAAAAAGTAATGTGTACATAACAAAATACACCTACATCTTCTTTGTGCAGCTTTTTAGGCTCGAGTCCTTACTCAGTATGGCTGTGAAATTTCCCAGGATGTTGGAATCTTCTTGTTACTGTAGTTCTGTTAGTTCCAGAGCCAAAATTGCAAATGCGAATTTTAAAAGTGCATGAAAAAAAACTGTCAGTGAGTAAAATCCTGATGCTTCCGTGTCATGGGGTCAAGCACGCAAATGCTTATTTGCATGTGTTTAAAATCCAGGCTGTGCTGTGCATGGGAACCCCACCTGCAACCTGCTTAGAGGGCAGCTGAGTTCTCTGGGCTGTATTTGTTGCGGAGAAAGATCCTTAGGGCCACTAAAGAGTTTCAGGAATAAGAGCTGGGGAGGGGGGGGGTTTGAAGTGGAGGAGGGGATTGAAGTGGAGGGAAGGGTAGGGTGACAGACCAGCTCTCTGTTATTCAAAGAAGCTGCTCTAAAGCAAGGTAAAGCAGTCCGGGCAGGAGCCTGAGGGATCTGATCCCAGTCATTACCGCTCATGCGAGGGAGAGGATATGTCAAGGGTAGGGAACGTCTTGGGGGACCTGCAATATGGTAACTCACTTTCAGCTAAGTGGAGAACAACAGCTTTAGCTGTACAGTTTAATAACAGGCTAGGCCACTTTGTGCACCGGCAGGGCTGTTAATGCACAGTAGTCTGCCTTTCATTGTTAGGAGAGGAACCCCGCGGTTCCCATTTGACAGCCAGGAGTAAAATTATTTCGCCGCTAACGTTTCTCTCTGGCATGAGACAGTGGGGTTGCGCGTTGCGCTCCTCCTGCCCGCAGCCCCCTGCACCTGCAGCTCCCTCCTCACAACACAGGAAGGTTCCCATGGGCTTGGAAGCAAAGGATTTTTGCTTTCCTCCCATACTATTCAGCTCTATTTGGGTGGCATACCCGCCGGTGTGCCATGGCTGCCAGCTGTGGAGTGCTGTGCAGCATCCTGGAGTGTCTCCAATGGTATTTTGAACAATTAGTAACCAGCCCGGCATGATCATATCCTAATGAATTACTGAACTGTTTTCTTCTGGTTGAATACTGGGCTAAATCCTGAAAGAAAGTGGACACCTGCAGATCGTATTGGCCAAGACCTGTCAGTGAGAATTTGCTTGAGTTAGGACCACAGGACTTGCCTCAACCCTTCCCAAATATGTCCTATATTGACCTTGTTATTGTTAATCTCTCTTGCTGTTCTAGAAAGCATGCTTCACACGAGCATCACACAGGAATTCAAAGAAACAGATCATAACACCAAATGCCACAATCATGAAACAGGGCTTTTCTTAGTTACCTCTTAACCTGCGAAACCATTTTTTTTCCATTAACAGGGCTTTATTAGAAAATACCAGGAAGCAGAGGATTTTTCCCAGTACTGCCACCTCTCCCGTATTATTAATAACCCAGCTCATGTAGTCACAAAGCCAGTGTAAATCTTCCGAGAGAAAAGCCCTTATCAAAAATAGATTACTCAGAGAAATATGTCTGAATTTATCCAATATTGTTTTCATCTCCTGCTCTGTGTTGTGGCTTCTTTATAAATACATTAATTTGAATGGTTATAAAAATGCTACTGATCACTCTTGAAGCAATTTTAATCAAAGCACTTGCTTCACCGAAATATATTGTATACTCCTTTCAATAACAATCTTAACACAAAAGTCAGTAAAAATTATGAAAATAAATCTCCTTTGAATTCTACTCAGTATAAATTATTTTGCTATTCCCTCCCAACAAGTCAAGGATCGTTTTTTTTCCCTTTCATAAATGTTTCATATCCATAGGTCTGACTCTGTGGTGGGTGTAAACATACAGGTAATTCTTTCAGCAAAGCAGAATCACCTCTGACAGCAGATACCAGTGTGTTTTCTCTTCTATACCAAACCAGTTGTAACTGACTGGGGGCATCTGCTAACAAAGATGTTCTTCTTTGTGCTGATTTTTTTTTGTGTGTGTACTATAATCCTTATTTTTTTTGTCAAATTGTTTTATTGAACCTGGCTTGCAGGAAGAGTTCATCTGTATCAGAAATGGTTTGACCGTTCATTTTTTTTATTCTAGTTTAAAAAAATAAAATCACCATATTTTACGTAGTTAGTGTCATTTTGCTTCACAATGAATCCCAGTATCTAGACAATTCTGGATAAGCAAGAGATACTGCAGCCAGCAGTTGCTTCTATTGCTAGACCATTTCACAGCTTATTTCATTTGCTGTAAGTTTTCACAAGATTCGAGAGAAAGTCTGTGAGACTTGAGGGAAAAATACAGGATTGTTTTTAACACGGTGGTATTTGACCAAACAGGAGGGAGGAGGAGGGGGAATGTGAAAGTCAAAAGTGTAATAGAGGCTGGAAATTCTTGAACAGATGTAGCAGGTGTAAACATGTTTCCTTATTTTGGTTCCTGGATTTAACATCCTCCTACAAGACTTCCATGTGCTTAGAAAAAAAAGAGGTTATATGTGCAGATGGTAAACTGCTAAAATGCCCAGAAGGTTCAAACTCATCTGTGCTTGTGAAGACAGGGAGAATTTCCCATCGTCTGACTCACAGGTGTTTGGAACTCTCTGAGTTAGAGGCAGGTTCGGCAGTGCCGCTTTGCTTCAGCAGATGCCTTAGGTCGTGCGTTGGAAGCGGGCAGGCTCTTTTTCTCTTGATGTCCAAGCAGCTAAGAACATTAGGAGAGCTCCCCGGAGCAAGGAGGTGGGGAGAGACTTTTTGGCATGTGGTCCACACAGTCATTACAAATTGAGGCTCTGGGCTGTTGCTGTCCCTGGGCTGCTGCTCTCTCTTCCTGACACATTGCGCTGCCTCGGGTCACTGCCTCGCTGCTTGCCTGCCCACTGTAGTTTTGATCATACATTCCCTTTTGGCACAGGACGATTATTTTCTGCATTCTGCTAGGTCCCCTTCCCGTTTGTCCCTATTAGTCCACGGCCAGCGCAGAAGCGAAAAGAAGCAGGTGTCTTAAACGCTTGGCTGACACGCTGGAATGGGGACGCACCGGGGACAGCTCTGACTGTGCAAGCACCACACACAGCACGCTCGAACCGGCCTCGCTCAGCACCGACAAGCAGCGAGGAAGCACGGGGCCTGCCTTTGGAAGCCGTGCTCGTTATTAACAATAAACATCCCTGTCAGGCCTCGCGGGGAAGGAGGGAGGGAGGAAGGGAGGGAGGGAGGGATGATGATACCACCACCAGGTCAGCAAAGGATGGGCACTGCCTCCCCGGGTTTGTCCTCAACCCAGGACTGCCTGTGGATTCCACTCAGGCCACCCCACCCGCCTCCGCCGAAGCGTCCGGCTGAGGCCACCGCACCTCCGTGTCCGATGTCCCCATCCCCGTGATGGGCTGGCTAGCACTTGTGACTCCATGTCTTTGGCCAGATCATCAGCTAGCGTCAATAGGCTGTGTCAGATGAACAGCTGGCATCACGCACGCTGGCCGGCCTTCACCAGCATCCCTCAAAATATGCTGCAGGGTCAAAAAGAGTCTGCCAGCACCTTCCTGAGGAGCAGCTGGCTCAATCCAAATCTAGGCGAGACGTAAGCCGTGCTGACAGAAAGAGGAGAAATAGTCAAGGTACCCACTATTTCCTCCCCCCGGTGCCCCTCTGGTTTTGCTGGGATCTTGGGTAGATATCAACTCTGCCTGCTGGACTTGTTCATTAGGAGGGGGATGAACAGCAAGGTGGCACACTTGTGGGTGACACGATGTTATTTATGGTAGTAAAAACATGACACATGGCAAAAACACCATCTCGTGATACTGAGTAATCGGGTGACAAAATGAAGGAGGAAATGCGGCGTAGATACGTGTATTGTAATGCCAGTGGGCAAAGCAGGCAACAGAGTTAGCTCTCAGAGAAGAAATCCTTGAAGTGCTCTGAAATCTAGATATATTTATGAAAATGCCAGATCCATCCTCAGCACCGTTGGAAAAAGTAAATCAAATTTTAGGATTTAGGATGGAAGGTACAAACCTGGAGACGCTGCTACGTCCTGGTATAAACACGTCCCATGCCAAGCCTGCTAGCTCAAAAATGGTAAGTCAGAGGAGGGTCCAGGCTCTGGAACAGTTTCTGTATTAAGATTTCAAAACAGATTAGGATTATTTGTCTGGAAAATGAAAATGTGAGTGGGATATGAGAGAAGTCTGTAAAATCATGAATGGCAATGGGGAATGATTGTAATTGACTCTCAGACCACAAGAACGAGGAGCATCAGATGAAATTATTAGGTGGCCTGTTCAACACAAACAAAATAAGGCTCTTTTCACACCCTGCTTTGCTGGATGTCACAGGATGCTGCAATGTCAAAAAAATTGATGTGAGTTCAAAAGGCAATTACACAAATTCATGGAAGCAAAAACCCATCAAGGGCTATTAAATTTAAAGATATCACATCTGTCTTGGGGAAGTCTCTGAGCCACAGCTTGCTGGAGTTTGGGACAGCGTGCCAGGGAACTATCACTGTGTGCTTACCCCTCTCTTACGCTGTTCCCCAGGCATCAGCTGTTGTTTATGTTTGAGACAGGCTATTGGGCTGGATGGACTTGTCTCAACCAGCATGGCTGTTCCTCTGTTTGGATGCCAGGAAATTGATTTTTCCACATCCAGTCTGTCGGAAATTATGCCCTATCTTTCATACAAGGACTTGGGTAGGATGATTCGTGAATTCGTTATCTCTTGATTATTGTAATCACCTGTAATGGGATTTGAAGTCTGCGGCAACACAGGCGTCACTCTGAGCAGGACGTGGTAGCACATCTCCAAAGCATGAGAGAACACAGGGGTGCACTTTTCACTGGATCTTAGGCCCCCACACATGCTAATTCCAGACCTAGCGCTAGGTCTCCAAGGCCTAAGTAGAAAGGATTTCACTGATAACCTGAAATTCTCCTATCAGAAGTCTCTGAGGCACACTTTGAGGTGCTGCTTTTGTGGGACCGGAGCGAACTGCAGAGTCTTAGGACAATCTAAACCTTTAGGAGCAGCCCACGCCGGGCGACAAATCTTTTCTTCTTTATTTGCAACATAGGTTGAATATTCCAAGATGAAGCCTAACCTTTATTTCAAGCTTCTCACCACCCACCAATGCATCTCACCACGGCCGATTCCTCCGGTCAGCAGCTTCCTGACGCTCTTAAACCCACAAACAACAGCTCGCAGACACCCTTTGCCACGCATCTCCTTCGCATCGCGCTGGCTGGCGTGAAGATCGCGAGCTGTGGCTCGCTTCCAGCGCTTGACGAGCCGCCGCGGTACGTGCACCAGAAGGTCGGCCTGTTCTGCCCCTTCTCTTCGACCCCGCACGGCCGCAGAGCCCCGATCCTGCACTTCACGGGTGCACAAAGCTCTACGTTTGCCTGCGTGAGGGGTGGATTAATCAGCTTGTCAGGGGGAATTGTGTTTGAGCTAACGGGCCCCGTGACAAGGTGTCAGTAGCTGTCTTTATTCCAGAGCCTTATGGCTTTTAAGCGGGGATGTCCATGCGGCGGTTACTGATTATTATTACGATGATGATGATAATTAATATATGCTGGGAGTGACCATCCTGGCTTGGAAGCGCAGCTGTGAGGCTCGCGTACCCCCGATGGCTGTGCCAGCGGGCCCAGCGCTCACCCCTGGCTGCCGCCCCGCTTTCCTGGCGGGCACCTCGGCGCAGGGTGGACGCGGCCCCGCCTCGAACACCAGCACCTCGGGAAATCATTAATTGAAATCATTAAGTTAGCACTGGCAGAGGCCTCCAGGCCGGAGACTGTCCCCCGCCACCCCCCCCCCCCCCCCCCCCCCCGCCCGGCTCCCCGCCACCCCCGCG